>JAODLM010000707.1:0-174711 GCA_036937905.1 Salvia rosmarinus
TTCGCTCAGAACGCCAGCACGCATTTTTCCATGAGTTCTTCCTCGAAATCTTCCCACGTATACCTTGCCCATCGTCCGGTGTTGTGGTCCTCTCACTTGATTCCCACCGTAAATCGTACCTCATCGGTTAGTCAAAGATCGCTACATCCGCTTTTCTACTTTTCGCACCGATGTATTCAAGATCCTTTCGTGGATCGTATCCAGCTCACAGCGATCGTTCGCCGAGACCGCCGAATGGGGGATTCGCCCGCGAAAACTCTCGATCGCATGCCATCGAACCAAAGCGTGGTTCCCCGGCTTCTTCCACGTTATTGTTCCTCCGATTCCTTGTTCTCGCATTCGCATCGATCGCTTGAAACATTAGAAACGCCGCATAGATAACCGGTATCATCGCATAACATATATCATCACCATATCACATATCATCACATATATCACATATCACGCACGATCACATATAATCATGCAATCCTCGTCAACATATCATCGCTATGCTTTTCACATAACATCATCATCACACATCACATAGATCATATATCATCATGGCATAGCTCATATCACATATAAGCATCAAACATAAACATCCCGTCATGTACAAGTAGTATCAAGAATATTCAGTGTCCACTAAGGATCACAAAATACAAGATCAAGGTACACCAAAAGGTCGATGTGAGCAAAAGAATCACTCCGGTCATCGCCAAAGACGCCGCCGTCCATGCTTCTAGCGGCATCAGCGACCGCCACCACAGACACACCGACTACCTAGATCCTCGCCTCCATATCCATCCACTATTCCCGTCCGTCTCAGCTGTTCCATTCTCGCCTCATCTTCCTTTCCTTCCAATCGTGGTCAATTGGCCGCCGCCGTAAAGCGATCCCGCATGGAAGCAAGCTCTCGAGTATGATCCCATCCAAGTCAGGCTCGATCGCTCGAGTATCGTGTGAAAGCAGTGTTCGAGTCCTGCCGCTCAAGCGCTGCTTCTTCCTCAATGTGCCCGACTCATCGTAGTCATCGGCTATCCGATCACCGTCCTCCGAATCCTCACTATCCTCCTCGTTTTCATCGGGTCCTCCTTCTTCCTCGTAGTCGCCTTCCCCGGATGCCACCGACGCATTTGGTGGCATGAAGATTCCGACTCGGGCTTTTGTCGCCACCGCTTGACCGGACAATACCTCTCGCCCCGGAAGTTCCCGCCAAAGTCATTCCTGAAACCTCCAAGGTAAGGATCGCCGATGGGTGTAGTGACCGGTGTATCTCGCTGCACCGGTGATCGCCTCGATTGATGGTTGTTCTCCCAATGGCTCTTCGAACATCATCCCTATCATCGATCCCGATCGTCCTCGGTGTGTCTCGCAACCACATCCTCCTCGATGGTATACCTCTTGGTCCGTCCACCGCTCCATACTCGAGCAAATAACTCAAGAAAGTCCAAGGTAAGGTGCCTCGTGATAGATCCCGCCCGAACAACACATGTCCTTGCTTTCGCCCATGGTTGCCATCCCGCTTGAGCCTTTCGCCATCCGATAGTAGCCTCAGATTCTCGACACTTTCCCACCGCCTCGAACCTTCTCCATAACCCAACAAATCTTCCCGTAAATACTCCCAACGGCTCATGAATATTCCGGTACATTCCCGATTTACTTGATATGCTCATCCATTCTCGTGAGATTCAACCAACGCTGTTCGGGCCATCGAATATCCATAAACCTACATGTTAGTTCACCATAAACAACAACAAATATTCACGCTTCCTTTACCATCCCGCCATTCGGTATTCATGTCTCATACACATGTTCATTTCAACACATATCCATATCAATATCAATATAATCACGTAAGCAAATACAGATTCACTTACAAGCACTCGCTTATCAAAATAAACAATTTTCAATCAACAATATATCTGCTATGTAAACACATAGACTTACATCAACCATACGTGATCACATTAATCACATCATATCATATAAACGATTTTCATATCACAGCCACACAGGCCCTTTTTGTTCCATCAACAATCACTTCCATATCCACATCACCATCCAACCATACCTCATCCACATCACGTTTACATCACGTAAACTCTTACCGCACTAAAACACACATGAAACCAAGATCATATCACATCACATACCACATGAAACATCAGCAATAAACACATACCTCATCCCCTTTAAAGGAGGCTGGATCGATCATGAGTCGAGGGTAGTCAGTATTGCATGAATGCTTAGGTTAACAAGTTCTAAACACTCAATTTCAAGAACGCATATGATATAAAGCAAACAAACCGCTTTGATATCAAATAACAAAGCTAGAGCTCAAAGCCAAGAAACCATCGCTCCGACGACATTGTCGTCACGCCTACCCCGAGGAGGCACGCACGGATGTGATTAAAGTGAGTTGGAAGTCAGGGGATACATATAATATATGATGATAAGATGTGACCATGAAATCGGGCAAGATCTCTCTATAACTAGGACATATCCCGGAGGGGCACAAACAATCCACCAATGTAATAATATCGATATCATAACCTCGTAAAAACATGATCTCGGTTTATTATAAGTAATGCAAGAAAATAGCATTACATCCTCGTCAACTAGACCTGTCAACCACATAGCATGCTCGTATCGAGACTCACAGTAATAATATAATAAATCTTGTTCCCAATCGATAGAAAATAAAGGACAAGAGTACATAATTATCGTAGCACGATATAACACAACATCATGGAAGATAAGCATGAAGAACCCGCAGCCCACCCCTCGTCACGCCTCCGCCCACCTCCTCCATCCGTGAAAAGATTTGAAAAGAGTTTGTAAGTAGTACTAGCGCACTCACCGGGTTTTATCATAAATCAAAAGAATCATGAGGCCGTGTTTAGAGCACTTACCTTGAAGGTTTTAAACGAACCACTTCTAAGTAAGCAAAATAGATTTTTCATTTTCGATACCGATCCGTTATTATCAGCATTCCCATCATAACCATGAACCACGGCTCGAACGTATCCTCGCCAAACCCATCACATGACATTCATTCGCCCGAACATATCCAATGCCCACGCCCGAACGTATCCAACGGGTTAACTCTGGTGTGGACTTCTGTGGGTCAAATCCCCATCGTAACCATAACCACCTCATTACCTTTTCCGTGTGGACTTCCCGGTTCATCCCCTCGTAACCATAACCACGTGTTCGGGGTCATCCTTATGATCAATACTCAAGATGGTGATCAACCCACCGAATAGAGATCCGTGCACAACCATGATAGAACCATATCTCGATCACGTATCAATAATAATTTCACAAAACATTTTACGGCGCACATGTTTTATTTTTGAACATCGAGTAAATAACTCAAAATAAGCATATATAACCCAACCTCGAATGCACGAAAACGCCAACCGAGAGATATCTACGGATCCGATGACTTCACCGATCGACCGTAGGTACCGTAACAAGACGGAACAACTTTGGGGTTACTTCACAAAGCAAAGCAACAACGTGATCCAAACGACGCATCGTAGTAAAACTAGGTTTTCACTTTCTCAACCCACATTTGGCACTCTCCGGTTTTCAAATCAACTCGATGCGTATGGAAATATATTCAGGCATCAAGACCATAATAGGGTACCTTCAAAATATGCATGCATGCAAGTCGACTCAAATCTTAGCAATGGAAGAAGCTTCAAAAATCGATGCCTATCCTCGTATCTAGGATAAACCATCCAAAATCGATGCATGAAATGGAAACATAAGCAATATGCATAACGACGACCATGGAATGACAAACGACATTGAAAATGGATAACCCGGCATGTACTTCCTTTAGAAAACTCAAGCAACTGAAAACATCCCGACATGCGTAAACGCGAAAATGTAAAAACGGACCGGTATTTTAGTAGAATGCATAGCCCTTAACTCAAAACCTAAAGGACCAGAGCCAAGGCTGGGTGTCGCCACCAAATCGGCGGCCAACAGCCACCAAATCGGCGGCACGAACGGGCGGCGGCAAGTCAAGAATCGGCCGGCTCCGCCGCTTTCCGCCTCGCCCCTTTAGAAACCCGAGTTCTATGCTATACGATCTACTAAAAGGCGGAATCAAAATAAGAAAAGGACAAAACCGAAAACGGGTTGCCCGGGTGGTTGATCGGCGGTGGTGGCTCGGGCAGCAGTCAATGCGCGGCCACCGAGCCTCCCCGGCCGATCCCCACTCCTCCAGCTCAGCACAGCACTCGAGCTGCTCGCCTTCCGTAAACACAGAGACGAAGGAAATGAACGTTGAAAATGAAGGCCCCACCTCCTATTTATACGAAAATTGTGGTCAGCAGCCATGCAGCGTCCTTTTTCGAAAACGCAAAAATGACGCAACTTTGCAAACGGACTCCAAATTGAGCAAACTTGGTACCCATGGACACGTAAATAAAATACCGACACAATGACTATAAACAAGATATGCTTTTAAAGACCAATGAAAAGTCCGGTTTTGATAACTTCCCGTGAAAGGCTAAACCTTCATGGGTGGTCGAAACCGCATACTTAGTGTCATGATTCATCACAAGACACTCTTCGAACGCCTCGAGGTTTCGTGACGGTCGATCACCAAACAAAAGTCAACCTTTCGACCTTTCTAAAACGCGCCATGCAAAATGTGCTTAAAAAGACGGGTATTACAGAATATGACGAGGAGTTTTTATGCTTCAAAGAGATTTTCAAAAAGTTGAGATCAATTTGTCTCTTGAAGTGTCACAAACATGCCGGATACATGAAATTTTTAAAGACGCATTGTAAAGAAGAAGAAATTGGGAAATTTGAAAAATTACCCTATCCGAAGAATGCAGGTTGCCTGCGTATAAGCCCCAAAGCGTAGGATCCCGCAGCTTTATGTTGGAGTGCGAGATTGCAGAGCACACGCTCCCCAACGTGTTGTGTGATTTAGAGCGAGCATAAACCCGATGCCGTTAAATGTGTTCAATCGCTGGGGCCGGGCAAACCAAGAAGACCTCCATTTCGTTAATGACGGCCGATGTGTCACGATACCCTAAGGGGATAGTTGAGGATGTGTTGGTAAGAGTTCGGATTTTGTCTTTCCAGCAGATTTTGTTATTTTAGATATTCCCGAATTTAAAATCAACCACTAATCTTTGGTAGCCTTTTCAAAGAACTGGTCGCGGCTTTAATCGACGCAAGGTGAAGGTGATCTAACTTTTCGTGTTAACAATGAGAAGCTAAAATCTCAATCTATGACGCCATCCCGCGACACGATAGTGCAGAGCATGAAGAGTGTCTTTCAATCACCATCGCTGGCGCCTAGCCAAATTGAGCTCGATGTCAACCGACTAGTCGAAGGCGGTGCTAAAGAAAGATGGACTCTGCATGGAACCCGAGTGACTTGTTCAAGTTTGGGAGGCCACTTCACACTCAATGGTGGTCTGCAACAACGCAAAATATGGAGGCAAGCAAAGATTTGGTAAGAAGATCACGCCAAATCGCCGATTGATCGAGGTTAGTATTGGTCTAGCTAAAGACATTTAAATTTAGCACTTGTTGGGAGGTAACCCAATGTTTTTCTTGTTTGGCTTGTTTTTCGCTTTTGTTCTGCTTTCTTTTGTTTGTGTTTGTTTTGTTTTTCGTGTTCGGGTTTTGTGTCTGTTTTGTGGGTTGAGTGAATAACGAGCATTCACGATGAGAATTGTTTTTATTAGAAAATTTATTGCAACCGATTTTTGAGACGAAGCATGTTATGATTATTGTGAGTATTGAGCCTTCGAGAACTTGATCACATTTTTAAACTTGTGAGACTTGAGCTGATCATCATATCTTTTCGCCTTGTTTCTTTCTCGTGAATAGTTTGAAATAGTATGTGTTTCTGTAACTTGCTCGTTCTTTTCGAGGTTGCATTGATGTGCTTAAGAATTATGAGATGATATTAGGCATTCTTTTCTTAGCCTATACACTATCCAAACACTAACCTGTATTTTATTATCCTTTGATGAGCCCGTTTGAGTTCTACCTATTTTGTTCATATAGCTATGGGTCAATATGTTGTTAGTATGATATTTAGTTGCTTGAAATCGAGGGTTGAGAAAAGAAAGGAAAGGAAATAAATGATGAAAGTGATTAATAAAATAGTTGCTTACCCATATAAGTTCAATAAAAAAATAAAAAAATGATCCAAGTGTGTGAAAAGAACATAAGTGGGTAAGTAATTAGTGCATTGAGATGTTTATCACTTTTATAATAATTATGAAGTTCTTAAAGAAAATGACTTTGGTATGGAAATTGAAATAAATTGTGAAAATTTGGGAATTATGTCTCATGATACTTATGGTGTTTTTCACTATGGGATTATGAGTCACTTAGCCTAAATATATCCGAATCTCACCAAAGAGCCTACATTATAACCTTTATAAAGACCTTTTGATCTTAGTTCTTGAGCACATATTCGAGCAATGGAGAATTAGACGATTTGCAAGCTTATGGGAGCTCCACCGTGCCCTGTGAGGACTAAACCATTTGTCGCCCGCATAGGGTATAGACATCCTTTATCGCCAGTCAAAAACAGATTTCACCACCTCTACCGAGGTCAACTCCATTTCTTCAACATTTAGAAGTTCACCGAGATGATCACCGCTTCCTTGCTCATCCTCCAAGAACACATATTTCATCGGTAGTTCCATCAACACCATTGTGGGTCCGGGCATGCCGGCAAATTCCTTCCCAATCCTCTTCATCAACTCGAAACCGCATGAACTACTTCCATAGGATTCTCAAAGGACGGCTCATAATCATCTGAGTCTAACTCTGAGACTACCACATCTTCCTTATTTTCCGTAGTGGCGTAATATTTTCGATGGCTCTTCCACTATACGGTCATTTGCTCGATCATCGTGAAGGACAATGGTCGCCCGAGCTCTCTGCAGGTGGCTCGAAGTTCCTCGCCGCACATTGCCGTAAATACCATCAAGCATGCTATTAACCCGTCTCCGCTATGCCTCTAAACACGTAAATGAGGCATTTGCAGATCCAACTGTGAATTAACAGCCCATCTCAGGCGAACGAATCCTCAAAAGATGACCTCCGAGGTGGTGGGTGGTGGTGAATAATACCCCACCGCAGTCGTACTCATCGCTGCGTGGAGGCCGTGGGTCGCTTGGATCACACTATCCATAATCGTGTGTGGGTTCCAATATTCGGTCGTTGTGGTTCCCACCATTCGAATCGGATCGGAGGAGGCGGGCCGGTCTGTGGATCCCAATAATCTCGGTTGGGTTGAATCCACAACTTTGAGTTAGGTTGGTTATTCCACCAACCATAATGTTGCTCATAAACCGCGGATATCCTCAACATGGTCGAACCGGCTCCTTCTTCGTAAGAAGAATTTGCCCAATACGACGAACTTTCCTCCCCCACTATTTGACCATATTCGCATCACCGGTAACCCCGCATTAATGCACACCAACAACAAAAACAAGATCACACGCAATGGGGAGAAAATAACCAAATGTAACTAAAAGAAACACAGAAAACAAACAACACAAACAATACACCTAAAGTTTTCCCCAGCAACGGCGCCAAAATTGATCGAGCTAAAAACACACTCAAATTTACTCGCAATCCTACGAGGTAATTGTAGCATGATAAGTTAACCCAAGTTGTCTCTCAAGGAAAACTTAACAGGGCTATTGTTCGTGTCGCACACAGAAAGCAATTAAATCCTAAACATTCTAATACCAAAGAGGGTTTTGGGACATACGGAAATTGAAATACGAAAAATAAACAGCATTCCTAAGCTAGGGGTTATCAATCCCGAGCTATACTAATAAAGTATTAAGCAATGTAAATCAAAAGAACAAGAAAATCTAGTAGAATAAATCGAACAATCCAATAGCATAAGTCTACAGCAAGAATCGAATGACAAATGTTTCAATAGAAGAAATAAAAGTAGAAAATTAAACTAAGAATTATCTCTGTGTCGTTGCCTAAAACCCGGAAGAAACTCAAGAACAACGCACAACGCATGGGTCGAAAGAAATAAAACCGAGAGCCCCGCTAAAATGACCTAGCGATTTATATATTAAATTTGAGAGAGCGCTATTGAATGTGAGTGCAGTTCGTAAAGCATTTTATATTAGAGGTGAGCCGGTCAAGGAACGCCGTTGGTAAATAGTTCGCCGTAAGCGAAGCGGCCGGCTCAAGGCGAGCGTGAGGAAATTTTAAACGCGCGAGCCGGGAAACGCCGACGGGCGCCTGGAGAGCTACTGAACGAACGCTAGCATTGAGCGCCAGATCGCGCGCAGCATCGAGCGCCGGCGGGCGCCGGAAGGCGGGGGCGCAGGCGTTGCGTGGTCGAGGCGCTGCATGCGGTCGAAGCGGGTGCCGGGTTTCAGCCACGGACGGAGAGGCGAGCTAGAGCGGAAAACGCTGGAGCCGGATCGCTAGGTGGACGAAGGCCGACGGTCGCAACGCTGGGTGGAGATAGCAACGCGCTCGGAAGAACGCAACGCCGGGCGCTGCTCGCGAGCCGGAGTCGACGGCGCGGGCGCGGATGTTGCGGTAGTCGAGCATCGGCCGAGCAAAGAACGCGCTGGGAATCAAGGTGAACGCGCTACCGGGTTTCAGCGCCGGGTGCGCCGGGTTGATCGCTGGGGTAGCGGCGGCGAGGGATGATGCTCGGGCGGCGACGGGTGTTGTGTACGACTTTGACTATTCGCCCATTCTCCATCATCTCGAACTCCAAATTAGGATCCATTTACGCCTATGAACTCCTATCGAAAAGCTCTTCATTATACTTGATCCTCGGCAGATCCATTTCATCCTATTTAATGCCATTTTCTACAAAACATCGAAACAAACCAAGTAAGTCCGAATCAATAAATAATAATCAAAACAACGCATAAATAGGATAAACAATGAAAATGACATGTAAACAATACCAAGAATAAGCACAAATTCATACCAAACACTAGTTCACCAAGCGATAGTCGGATGCCTTTGGGTTATTCAGACTGGATTTCCAAGTCGACCATGACGAGAAAACGCCTCACCTCGTGCTATGTGTTTACCTTGGGAAGAGGAGCCATATCTTATGAGTGCAAAGCAATGATGTATTGGACTCTACCATGGAAGCCGAATATGTAGCCGCCTTTGAGGTCGCTAAGGAGGCGATATGGTTCAAGAACTACCTCATGGATCTAGATTTGTACTGCTTGCCCAAGAGTATCATAGTGTATCGTGATAACTCAAGTGCAATGGCAAACTCAAGAACCACGGACCCACAAGGCGCACCAAACACATGGAGAGAAAGTACCATGTCATACGAGAAATCGTTAGACGAAGAGACATGTCGATTGAAAAGATTGGCATCATGGATAACCTAGTCGACCCATTCATGAAGAGCCTATCGCAAAATGTCTACGACGAGCATGTTCGAGGACTCGATTTGCAAGATGGCCCCCACTTAGAAATGAAACTTTGTAGAAGTGGAGAAGCAAAGTGATGGTTGTTTGTAATAACTAGTAGAGACACATTGATACTAAAAGTTTGCTTCAAGATAAGTGGAGATTATTCGATTTAGACATCGAAGCAGCTTTTTGTTTGCAGATACAATGATTCATGTTACCACTATTACAATCTTCTATCCGAATTGTTTACTTGATTTCATATGTATATCCCTTTATATCATATATAAGTTAGATCATACAAAGGTGTAGAAGATCACGTAAATCTATATGATTGGTCGCTTAATGAGATATAAAAGGATCACAATGAGACAACTTTAGGACGAGTTTTCGATAGTCATGTATAGATAAGAAGTGACTTGACTTTGTTGCTTGTCTATACCGGTACGACTATAACGTATTGATGGATCACAATGAGATGAGTTCTTCTATCCGACCGCCGAAGAACCTAGATCTCGATGACTTTACGCCGATCTAAACCTCAATAAGGTATTAGATGAGTATGAGTTATCGACCATCACTTTGACTTATCATGGGTGAGGGTTATATGAGATAACCCAATATTCTCCACATCTGGGTGGTGACAAGGTTGTATGTTATGCTAGTTGTCTCAGACGAGTCACCGATCCGCTAGGATGAGGACATCCCTTAAGGAGCTCAAAAGGTTTATTGTACTAAACCATACAGTTGAGTTATCTCAAGTACAATAATAAGGTTGAGTGGTACTACTTAAAGAATTAAAGAGATTAATTATTTTAAGCAATGTAACGCTATAAATAATTAATGGACGCGATATCATAAATACGGGTTCGTGAAGTCTAAGTGCAAGCCCGACTCAACTTCGAAAATAAAGAGGTAAGTCAAGATTTATTCTCTAGTGGCATGAATAAATATTTATGAATTAATTTATGTTATAGTCGAACATAAGATAATTAATTTATTTGAGGCCCATCTTTATTCCTCGTGATTTTATCCTCGGACCGCCCATCAAGGCCCTGAGTCGCATGAAATTGGTCCATCATCATAGAGTCCCATCGACTCTATTTCGATCCTCTCTATTTGAAAAATATTATTATATTTATTAGATATGCATGACCCTATCCTAATAGGATTCTGTGGTTGCATTATAAATATAAGGTAAGAGAAAATCGACTAATCCTATCGCTACCGTGATTTTCAAAAGCATAAGAGAATTATTGTGATTTTCGAAAATTCCAAGTGTGAGGAAGAATGCGATTTCGCAAAGACTCTTCATAGATTGCTCTCACCGGCATCGAGTTTAGACAAACGAGATATACCCGTAAGATCAAAGCACTAGTCTCGATCTAATTCCTTATCCGACAAATTCCGTGTGAACACGAAAAACATCTATGTATTGAATTAATTATGCAGATGCATGCTAGGTAAATAATCAATGTATGGTGAAATAAACATCCAACATAGATCCCGGGAGAGGGTTAAATCGATTTCTACAATTATGTAGTAAACCATTTCCTATTAGGAGACATATGATAAGAGCAACCCGGATCAAGTAGCCATTTATCGAGCTTACCTCATCACAATTGATCGAGAAGCAATTACCCAAATCCTTTCCTCTCAAGCATAACCAACCTCTGTGTACCTTGACCTCTTCGTTGTTATTATCGTTGTTCTTATTCATGTTCTTCTTCCAAGTTGCCTTTAGTTTGGGCAATTTGCTTTGAAATGCCCAAGCGCCTGTAGTTAAAACATGGTCTTTCTACAAGAGGTTTGGAACTCGATCTCGACTTTTCTCCCTTTTATTTCACTCGTTCATGCACCCTGCCCCATGTATATAACCCTTGTGCTTGCTCCTTGTTACCACTAGTAGCCATGCTAGTAGTTACAATCTTTCGAAGATCATCCGCTAGGAGTGACGTCCTAATCTCATCCATCGTTAGATTATCACCCACAAGCATCAAAGTTTGCACAAGATTTTCATATGATTTTGGAAATGAAAGAAGTCGCATGAGAGCTTGATCATCGTCGTCCACCTTCACATCTATATCTTTCAAGTTTGATATACATCTATCAAACTTGTTAATATATTCCCCGATAGGTGTACCTTCCTCCATCTTGCAAGTATACAATTTGGACTTCAAGTAGATCCGATTTGTTAAAGTCTTCGGCATGAAGATTGCCTCTAACTTCAACCACACGGCTGCAGCTGTTTCCTCACTGTCCACCAAGAGAGCAACATCTCTTTCAAGGCTAAGTATGATCGAGGCACGTTCTTTAAGGTCCAATTCTTCCTAATCCCCATCTGTCATGTCTTTGGGCTTCTTTTCTTTACCCGCCAAAGCTTTGTGCAGCTTTTGTGAAATTAGCAAATTCTTCATTTGCATCCTCCAATAGGAAAAATCATTCTTCCCATTGAACATTGCTATCTCATACTTCCCAATTTTGATTGTACCACTCGTGGAAGTTATTTCTCCACTTGTTTCACAAAATCGTCTCTCTCGCTTTTATACCGGAGTGCTCGTCCGGACTAGCTCAAAAACCTCAAACGAGCTCACCACCAAAATTTGATATTTAAACTTTGATACCAATTGTGGCATCAAGCAAATCCATACAATGACACCAAAGGCAATGGAAGAATAGACAAAGCACGAGAAACACACTCACAAGATCAATGCACCGCAAAACAAGTAATAACCAACAAGCTATCAAAAATAAGTACGAAGATAAACAAGACACAAGATTTACGTGGTTCGGCAAAGCCTACGTCCACTAGAGCAACACCAATTGTAATATTGAAGAATTCGTCCGTGAGGAAGCCAAGAATTACACCCAAAAGAAGAACAACCTCTTCCTTGCACATTCTCTACCCCACGCTCGTTTTTTTTCCTCCAAAGACCTCACGATTTTTCACTCTCTCTCAATCCTCTCGTAACCCTTGCTTTCTCTCTTCGCTCTCAAGCTAAAAAACGCCTCTTTTCCTATATCAATCGACAATACAATCAAAACAGAAAGATAGAGAATGGACCAGTACAAAGAAAAATTTGGGCCAACTAAAGTTAACCAACCTAACAACATAAACGCCAATCTCCTTAGATTTCTTTAAAACGAAAATGGTGCAATCCATGTATGTAAATGAAAATTTTCATCCGGAGACTTTTTTATGTACTATCGAAATGAAATATTTTAAATAATAGCTAATCTTTTTATTGATTTTCACGTAACATTGTAAAGTTAAAAGTAAAATATTAAATTTAAGATCAAAATATAAGTATAATTAATTATTTTTTTATACGTATATTAAATGTCAATAATTAATTAAAATTATTTGATAGATTCTGGTTTATTAATTTTTGTTTTTTGATGGCGATAAAATCAGTAACTGCTACCTCGAATTCTACATTGAGTAAGCCCCGTAACTATACTTTTTGGAAGTTCAATACAAAATAAACCTAGAGTTCTCTTTACTAGAGGTGAGAATCGGACGGGACCGGCACCCGTCCCAGTCCCGAGTCCCAAGTCCCAAAATTTGCATTTTTGTTTTGTCCCGGTCCCGACGGGACTTTGGACTTTATCCGAAAATGTTCAATTTTTAGATCCCGATCCCGAATTTAAATGTCCCGAAAGTCCCGAATGTTCAAATTATCCCATAAACCCGAATTACCCAAAATCTCAAAATACCGAATTTATGAGTGGGAGAATCAAGAAACAAAGATTGATTTAATTCAAAACATATATAATCGGACGGGATTTTTAACGGACTCGGACTCGATACCGAACATATAAATTTCCTGCCCCCGGCCCGGTATTCCCGAACACGAAATTTCGGGACTGGGGTCCCGAATCCGTCGGGACTCGGGTCGAGACGGGAATTTCCCGAGTCCCGGTCCCAAATTCTCAGCCCTACTCTTTACCATTAAATTTTTATTTACAATATCCACTAACTATACGAGCGAAGCCAAATTTATTCAATTTTAGTTGAATTGCATAAAAAGAAAAGAAAAAATAATAACCGGAAATGCTCTTGATTTTAGGTGGCATTAAACTGGTGGGTTAGCAATTGTCCACGCGCACGCGCATCCCATCCCATCCCATCCCTCTCTCCCCCAATCCCACCTTCTGCTTCATCTCCGCCTTATCTTTGTCTCATTTTCAGCGAATACAATATAATAAAAATAAAAATAAATTATCACCGTCCATGAAGCTATTCTTGCAGCTCTGCTGAAGAATAGGAGAGAGAAGCTTCAGAGTTGGTGCATTGCTTCAAAATGGCTTCAGTTTCTCTCCACATAGCTCACTCCTTCCCTTCTTCACTGCACACTCAAACCCCAAAAGCAACACTCTCTCACAATCTCCCCCTTCTCTCAACATCTTCACAATCTCAATTTCATGGCCTCAAGCTCTCTAATTCGTCCCACCTCTCAATCCCATCTCCCGTTTCTGCGAAATCCGCCATTGTTGCCAAGGTACATTTTCCAAGATTAATTTTTTCCCCTTCCAATTATGTGTGACCCCCTTCTTCAAATATGCTGTGAATTCTTCTTTTAATGTGAAAATGTGATGGATTTCTATTGTTGTTGGATATGATTTATAGGTGTCAGAGGGGACACAAGCACCATCATTTACATTGAAAGATCAAAATGGGAGGACTGTGAGCCTCTCCAAATTCAAAGGCAAGCCAGTGGTGGTTTATTTTTACCCTGCTGATGAAACCCCTGGTTGCACTAAACAGGTAACATTTGTGTCTCTGTGTGTTTGTTCGTTGTAACTGTCATTCATAATTTGTTGTTTCAAATTTGTCCAATTAAACTTATGAAATGGGACTGAGTGATCATAAGGTTGTGGTGTTTGGTGGAATCATTTTGCTTGTGTTTAGTCTAACTTAACATTTTGTGTGTGTGTGTGTGTGTCATTCATAATTTGTTGTTTCAAATCAGTCCAATTGAACTTGATGAAAAGACACTAAGTGACATAAGGTTGTGGTGTTTGGTGGAATCATTTTGCTTAGTTTAGTGGAACTTAACATTTTGTTTGTGTGTGTGTGTGTGTCATTCATAATTCGTTGTTTCAAATTAGTCCAATTAAACTTGATGAAATGGCACTAAGTGATCATAAGGTTGAGTTGTGGTAACATGTGCGTGTATGTGTTTGGTTGTGATCATAACTTGATAAGATTAGTCACACTAAACATGTAACATTTTTGTGTTTATTTCTCTTATGTTTTGCTTGTTGAATCAAGTTACCATTTAATAGCGTTTGAGAAGTGAAGAATGGCAATGGCAGCTTGTAGATTCACCTGAGGTGTCATAACGAAACTAAATCAATTGGATAACGATAATTTGGAGTATTAAGCAAGGCCTTGGACCCTCTTTGTTTATCGCCTTCCATTTTGTGGTCATCTGTTCTTGTTTAGAATCATTTGAGAAAATGATCTCAGTAGTAAATCAATTGTGCATATCTGATTCTCACAAATAGACAACCAAGCATCTTGTAAGAATCGATGCGAAGTTCACAACTTCAAACGAATCGAACGAGCTTGTGGCGAAGAAAAAGAATAATATTTGAGAGCAGAAGAAAAAACAAACTAGAAAGAGTTACATGGTTCAGCCACAAAGCCTCCGTCCACAGATCTAATCATATTCAATCTCACACATCTAAATGCCAAAGCTATTAAATTGAGGAAATAATATTAAATCAATTCTGCATTACTGATTTTCCTGAGTTTGGATTTCTTAATATGTACTTGTTGATGTTTTGACTTGTTTGCAGGCATGCGCTTTCAGGGACTCGTACGAAAAATTCAAGAAAGCAGGAGCCGAGGTTATTGGGATCAGTGGTGATGATACCTCATCACACAAGGTATTAGAGAGTTACTTTATTGCCTAGGATATTATATATCTTTTTCTTTATTCACCTTGAAACTAAAACTATCATTGATCCATCATCAGAGCTGCATAAATTCTAACTTGATAATTTTTTGTTCAATTATGTAGTAGTAACTAAGTAATACGCCTACCATCTAATGAATAATTTTTTTAGAGATCTAGAAAGTCGGAGCTGGTTCAGGTATCAAAGTCTTGATTGCTTGTAAACTCAGTTATCTTCTTCGTCTGGCTACCTGTAGATGAGCTGCCTGACTTCTTTTGCAACTACTATTGCAAATTAAATTATAGTTTCCTGTGACACTCAGATTCTAGTTTCAGTCATACAAATTTAAAATCTTGATTACTGCTTGATGCTTCCATAAATGAATGCTTCATTTTCTACATAACATAGTCTGTTTACACAATCAAATGAAATCATGCTCAAACTACTTTAACTCTGTTGTTTTGACTATTTTATGCCTCAAAAGTCTCGTCTCAACTAGCTTCCTGCAACTTTTTCTGTCACTTCCCAAGGACAATATCAAGAACAGAGAACCTTGTATTTCTTCTCTTATGTATTGATTCATAATGGGAACTGACCTAATTTATGTGTCATGTTATGATGCAAGGCCTTTGCTGAGAAATACAAACTTCCTTTCACCCTACTCAGCGACGAGGGCAACAAGGTTAGAAAAGACTGGGGCGTCCCATCCGACCTCTTTGGCGCCTTACCTGGAAGGCAAACCTATGTCCTCGACAAAATGGAGTGTGTCGTCTTGTCTACAACAATCAGTTCCAACCCGAGAAGCATATTGATGAGACCTTGAAGTTTCTCAAAAGCGTCTGAAAACGACCCGTGTCCAACTTTTCAACGTCTTCCTCCCCCCTTCTCCTGTGGAAATTTATGCTTCCAAGTAAATACTTTTCTAGAGAATGTGATGTCCACTGTTACATCTAGCAAAATGGGAATCGTGTCTTTTTCTGTAGCAAATTTGACTGATAGAACATGCAAGATCTTATCCAATCATAGAAAAATATGATAAAAACGTTTTATTATTCGGAATTCCATTATTTGATCTACTATGTATATCAATTGCATTACATCTTATTCCATAATAAAAGGAATTCAACAACATACAATAGTTAGTACTTAGAAAAAAAAAGGCATATATCAATATTTGCTTATATTACTTTTCCTTTTCATAATCTTGGCTGCTGTAAGGGCTGAAGATCTCAGCAATCCAATTATTCTTCCTGTATGAATTCCACCCCATCTCTTCACAGATCTCATCACTGTGGTTGATGCTGAAGGTCGAAATGCAACTTCGTTTGTAAAACCTAGTCGTCCTCTTCATTATTTCCATCTCATTCGTTGTCTGCTGGAGCATCTTCTCCACACTTGGGAGCTTGAACTGCTCGTCCACCAGCTGCGACAGCCACTTGCAGCGTATCTCAGCCGTGTGAAGATTCGACACACTCTCAATGTAGCCCACGAAGGCCATGTTCGGAATCAGAGGGTTGATTGTGCCTCTGCAAAATCAAACAGAGAATCAAGCAATGGTGAATATCTTTCTTTCAAGATTATTACAATGGCAGTTTTGAGACAGGGACAGTTACCTGTACAATGGCATCATGCCCGAAGGGAATTCAAGCAGAGAGCGAAAAGGGTCCGGAATGATAGCTTTCAGCTTCCTTTTCCCATCAAAACCGGTTGCAAGAACCACAATGTCAGCATCCAATTTCGTGCCATCATCGAACTGGACACCTCCTTCCCAGAACCACCACTTTGAGGCCGATCTTTTGATGACAATTTTTCCCTTGTCGGCCTCGGAGAAGAAGTTCTGGGGCAGGATAGCCATCTGGCAAGACGCGTAGTCCTCCTCAAAAGGGTGCTCCGGTTTTAGGCCGTACTTCTCCAATGGAAGCTTCCATGTTAAGTAGGATTCAACCGTCTTAGACACTGCCATCCTCTGTAACAATGCCACAACACAAAATCAAAACTTATGTAACAAAATTAGACCTAATTAGGTTATGAATCATACTATGTATTTCTATAGAGTTTACCATTGGAGAGAGCATGTGGCAGAGGAGGGTTCGGAGGAATCCTTGATTAGGGCGTTCGTGCAAGAACTGCGACGCCCTCGTTGAATAGAACATGTAAAAAGGCAGCCCCCAAACTGAGTAGTGTGGAACTGTCCAATGCAGAGATCTGACCACCATGGTGCAGGCCTGCCCGTCCGGTCCTAAAATCCATCCAAAATTATGTCTACCAGATTTAGTGATAGTTTCGTCTGCTCACAAGTTAGTTCAAAATTCAAAGAAATAGGAAGAAAGATTCTGAGACTTCAATTCTATTGCTAAAATTAAGCCCTTAAAAAGCTTAAACTCTAGTTGACTCATCGAATCATTCTCCTTATTTTTGTCAATTAATACAGAAATTTTAAATATCATAATTAATACACTAATCATTCTTAAAAGGCATAAAACCCATCATATCATATTTAATGATACAGAAATTTAATATATTGATACTTGACATATAAGCAATAACATAGCAAGTCCAAGTTTGTGTATACACTACTTAAAAAATTCCATGCAGCATCAAATAGTAGTCCACAAACTGACTACGAAATTTCCATATATTATTTTCGACTAAAAAATACCTTGATTCGCCTCTGCACATTCGACCGCCAAATCGATCGCCGATTTCTTGTAGCCGAAGACGACAACCTTCTTGCCCTTGACCAGCTGAGTCGACTCGTTTTCATCGAGCTTGCAGTAGTCGATTGTATGCAGAACTTTCCTTTGAAAATTTCTGGGCCTTTGTTTACCGGAAATTTAGGTATCACCGGTACGTCGCCGTATTTTCCGGTACAGATCACCAAAACTCGAAAGCATACCACTTCACAGATCAAATTTTCAAAACAAGAAAAATCAGCATCAAAAGCATTATATATAATTAACAAGCAATTTCACGTCTATATAACATGCCTTTGGTTGATGGCGACTGGTTTGTACTTGGTAATGTGTGTGTATTTTCTATTGTGTGAGTTCGAATCTTACAAACAAAAACAAAAAGAAAACCCATGCATGCATACATTGCCAAAAAATTAAACCTGAATATTTTCCGATTGGTCTTTCCGAACTCCGACTTCCCAGACAGGGTGGCCGGGGAGGAGGCCAGCAGAGTGGCCGGATTTTTCCTGGTCGCCGCCAACGAAGCGGAGCTCGACCACCCTGGAGTTGAACTTAAGGAATTTGAGGAGGTCGAAGTGGGTGGTGTAGGAGTGCAAGTAATCCAAGACTTCTTGGTAGGAAGGGAAGTTCACGTTGTCCCTTTGAGTCCACGGAAAATCCGAGAACTCGTAGTCGCAGCGAGGGGTTTGGAGCTTGGTCGACTTATACGAACAGTGCTTCCAAACCCCTCCTATGGAATTGGTGGCCTCGAAGACCACCGGCTTGTACTTGGCCAGCTGTTTAGCGGCTGCGATGCCGCTAATGCCGCCGCCGATTATGCCGATTTTGTGGGACTCGATCGCCATAGGTAAAATGAGAGCGAGACTTCCTTTTTAGTTATTTGCTTTTGAGCTTTTGAGACGATGAGTTTTGAGTATGTTAGGTTTAGTATTTATAGAGAAATTTGGTGATACTTGCATGGGACGGTTCGTCAAATGTTGTTGGCCTTATACTAAACCAGGCCACGTCAATATTTTCGTGAATCTTGTTAATGGCATGTGATTGGACTACGGTGGTCATATCTTTTAGGGAAATTGAAATACCACTTGCTAAATTTATTGTTTTTCTTTTCTTTTCTTTGTTCTTTGTTTGGTAAACTTGGGCAAAATTGTTTCAAAGTGTTTCTATTAGGTTCGATAGATTTTACAGTATTTTAAATCATACATGCATGTATGTATAATTTTTAATTCATGCACAACACAACATATCATATATCGTAAGATTGGATTTTTTTTTTTGTCAACTAAATACAGAAATTTAAAGATCGCATCAGATTGACTCGAACTCGAAATCTTTGGCCTCAGGTATTAACCACTCTACAACTAAGTCAATACATATAGTGTCTTGTGGAAATGAGAGATGTTGAATTCGAATCCGATCGAACCTTCAAATTAGCACTTGCCTAATCTTTTGTGTCGCTTATCATGCACCCACGACACAAATATACACACGACATAACTCATCGGCAGCGGAGTAAATACAAAATTAGAACACTTAAGTTAGGAAAATGAAGATCTAAACGGCAAATTTAGAAAAGTTAATTACTTCTCTCAAGAACAGAAAATTTAATTACTAATTATCCTCAACTCATGAAGAAGTATTGTTGCTCTTCTTTGTAGATTAACAAACATCCTTAACTAACTTGAGACCACCAAAATCTTGGATTTAGTGGCTTGTTTGTCGTCCTCTTTGATTCTTAATAATTTTTCTAGTGTTAGTCCGTTAGGTAGTTAATTTAATTAAACTAGAAAACTAATAAAATTTACTATTTATCTACTTTGAATTCAACTTCTAATTTCACTACTAAACCTAATTTCGTATGCCGCATTCAGATTCAATGATGATTATAGTAGCTTTAGTTTAAAAGACATAGTCAATGACGTATTATAGCCTTAATTACTACCGTGATTTTCTTATTTTTTAAAGATAATTAATTAATTAACTTGAATTTTGATGTTTTCAGTTATTTTATAAAGTTCTCATGAAACTCTCTCATACACACAAACATAAACATATAATTACACAACACATGCAATGAAAGCTAATATCTCGTTCTTATGTTGGAAAGTTGGTACAGCCCCACGTGAATTTATGTGGAAAGGAAACAACCAAGAAAATAAGATGAAACCCAAAGGAAATTAATGGAACTACGAATATGAATTATAATTTATATTCATATGTAGATCTCTCTGTGTGTAGCTGTTGAAAATTATTTTGAAGATTATAAACTGTATTACAAAAATAGGCACACTCCTGCTCACCATGCGTTCTTACAAGAACTATCTCTTTTATTCAAAAGAATTATTACTTTTACTTATAATTATTAAATTTATTCATAACAACTGTCACTTTTATTCATAAAAATTATAACTTCTTCTGAGATCTTGTCAAATAAGATTTTTTTAACAACATTAACTAAGTATTGAAAGTCTTGTATTTCAAGATTATCCCTGAACTTCCTTACTAGCATTATGTAATTACCAACGGGCAGGCAATTATGCAGTATATATATATATATATATATATATATATATATATATATATATATATATAATGAATTTGTAAAATAATGAATTTGAATAATAAATAAAATATATAAGTTTGATCATGATTGTTGATACAAGTGGATTCTTATATTATATTAAAATAAATAAAGGACATTATATAGGTCCATCAAATTTGTAAGAATATACATTTTACAATAGTGATTGAAATAGATTTAAATATACATAGCTGACTATATATTGTTGTAGAAAGTAAAACTATCACTTTTCAGGCCACGAAGGATACATCTATATTATTACATCCCTAAGCATATATATGATTCACAATACATTAATTTAAAGGATGTATGGCTAAGTTTAATCATCAAAAAGTCTTATTTGTTCTTGAATTTTATAATACGTTGTTCTTAGAATTTATGAGATTTTATGAAGTACTGAAATTTCTGCGCAAAAGTAAGATTTTAAACTCTTAGGAATTTTATTGAAGGATTTTCTACTTATACAATTGACTATATGTTTGGCGTCTAACTTATTATAGCAAGATATAGGTTTCTTTACAAGAAAATGTCAAACTTTTATTTTATTAGGTGTAGCATGCATACTTAATTGTTTTAAAATTTCAACATAAAATAGCTAAAATCATTTATTAGGTGTAGCATGCATACTTAATTTTTATTAGGTGTAGCATGCGTCTAACTGTATTTCATCTTTTCTATTTAATGATCATCATAGAGGCGTTTAGTTTCTAATGAAAATCGACCATTTACATGCATGTATATAGTAGGGGCGCATATGTGTTAAATAGAAACTAACATGTATATATAGTTGATTAAAAATCATAATCCTCGCATATTTGACGACATCGAATTTTATTTCCGTCGTTAATCTCATGTTTTTTCAGTATCAAGGTGTTCAGGTCTAATCTTACCATGAACAGTAAGATTATATTGAAAGCATTTTCAGAAGAAGATGTCGTTTTATTCACCCTGAGCTAGATTTACAGCAATAAAATGACAAGGACACGAAAATAAGAAGAGGTGGTCTCATGTGCGGATGTTCGTACGTGCGGATAGTGATACTTTTCATATTTTTCTTTAATATAATTATAATTTCGAATTACAGTGTAAAAAACAAATGATATGTTTCTTCAATGTAAATTATATTTTTTGTTAAAAATAAATGTTACTTTTGTCCGTCCACATTGTGCGATTTCGAATATCTCCTTGCAAACAAATCATCCCAAAATGGAAATTATCATCCTCGACGGAACATCATTGTTACATACTGAAAATAGAAGCAGTGGCCGAACTGGTCGGAGCTTAAGCAACTCCTACCAAAATAAAAAGAATTTAACCTTATAAATTTATAGAGTTATTGGTGCCTAAATATATGAACTGTGGACATATTTTGATTTTTTTCACGAACTTTAAAAATTATTAATAAATATACGAACTTAATATTATTGTGATTTTTCCACAAATTAAATGACAGTCAAAATTCAAACTGACATGATAGTCGACGTGGCGTCACTTCATCAAAATGACGTCATTTTACTTATACAATATATATTAATTGACGCTTAAATATATAAACTTTGGGTCCATTTTGATTTTTTCCCACGAACTTTTAAAATTTGACAATAAATACAAAAACTTAATATTATTGTAATATTTTTCATAAATCGAATGATGATTAAAATTAAAGCTGACATACGTTTTACTTATATAATATGTATTTAAAAAAAAATTAAATACATCTCAAAACTCTCTCCAACCCAAACATTATCGTAAGCTGAGGTTAGAAAGAAGAGAGATGGGGTGGGGTGGGGTGGGGGAAGGGGTGGGTGTGAGTTGAGGTGAAATTAAGATTTTTTTAATACATATTGTATAAGAAAACGACGTCGTTTTGATAAAGTAATTCACATCGATTGTTATGTCAGCTTTAATTTTGACCGTCATTCAATTTGTGAAAAAATTACAATAATGTTAAGTGTGTATTTGTAAACAAATTTTTAAAGTTCATGGGGAAAACCAAAATTTACCCAAAATTCATGTATTTAACTATCAATTACTATATATTGTATATGTAAAACGATGTCGTTTTGATGAAGTGGTGTCACGTCAACTACATATCGATTTCAATTTTGATCATCATTCAATTTGTGGTAAAAATCACAATAATGTTAAGTTCGTGTATTTATTTACAATTTTTAAAGTTCATGGAAAAAATTAAAATAGACCCAAAGTTCATATATTTAGGCGTCAATAACCCAATTTTATACTACAATTATACTTTTAGAAAAAAAAATGTTTTTAACATCTTTTGTGATTGAAAATTTTCGATTTTAGTTCCCTCCAAACTTCTGCATCTGACGCCACTGAATATAAGAACACTTTTGTTCCTCGCTCAAGAACATATATAGTTGCTGATTTAAATGTTACGATTCCAGCAAACGAAGAAATTCTAGCGAATTAAGGTGAGTTCGTATTCATGATTTACACAATGTTTTCATGTTGATAATTGCAATTATATTGTTTTCCCCCAATTTTGTGTTGATTCGCTGAAACCCTAGCTGTTTTTTTCTCTTGAAGATGTTAGAGGATTTAATTTTAGAAGATAATCCCATCAAATATCCAAATCCATAATACATATATAAAGCCTAACAAAATTCATAAAAACATGCAAGATCTACTCATTTCATGCTTACAAGACCAAATTACCCCTTAAATCATCATTCTTTCATGCTTTTGTATTGCTATTTCCATAATGCATTCATTAATGGAGATAAAACATGCTTAACAATCATGCCCAACATGATTCCGCATAACAAATAAAAATTATCAACCGAGTATTCAACTTCATACCTTTTTTACAAAAGTGTTGCCGGGTACTATTCATTCGGGTTACTAGATTTTTACGGGATTTGAGCTACCCCTGAGCTTCCACCAACCATACGATCGCAACCGATGGATTCATCTCTGTTGGAACTCCTTCAACAACACTCAGCCCAACCCTCGTCTATTTCTATTAGGGGCGTAGGGTACTTAGTCGATTTTTATGGAAGATAACTTCTAAAAGATACCGGAATAGTCAGGAAAAAGGCTTCAACTTTTGTTGAGGAATTATAAAATACCTAATACATATGTGTATCTCCTTTTGGGAGGAGACAAACTTGTTTAGCTACCTATGGTAGCCTTGTGCACTATGCACATACAAACTAAAAACTTAAAAAGAAAAGGAAATGGTTGAAAGAACTCAAAACTAAAACTATTACAAAGAGATTTATTTTTTTTTGTTTTGAAGAAAACTTGGATGATGGTCGATGATATAAGCTTCCTTCATCTCTTCTTTATATAGAGGTTTGATACCTCTATAATTGTCAATTATTGTCTTGGATTCTTTTCTCCGTGACAGCTTGATCACATGTGATGTTGGTCCCTTTATTTTGCCGATAATTTGTTTGGTTTTAGGACACGTATGACCGGTGTTATGGATTGACGATCGGTCTTTTGCTCCTTCACATGCTGATAGGCCATTTTTTCAATAATCTGCCGACACTTTGTCGGTTGCACGATGGTGGATTCAACACTTATTTTCCACTATCTTTTCCCATAGTGGGAATCTTCCTATTGATTTACCCATAAATGTCGTTTTCTTTTTGGTCGGTGGTCATCTGCCTTCGAGTCACATGACTTTATTTTCTTTGTCGGCCACTTTACTTTTTTAGGTGCCCGAGGTGTTCTTTTCTAAGGAACCTGATGTTCCTCATGCTCGTCCATTTGGAATTTTTTCTTGTCTTGTTTCGATAAGAAATCTTTCCTGAACTCTAGCTCCTTCTTGTTCGGACAGTTTGAGCAACCCTTGATGTCTAGTGCCCAAAGTGAGCCATATTGTAAAATTTGCGGTGAGTTTCTTTGTTCTCCGCGATCTTGTTTTTCTAGAGTAATGTCATCTTCTTCTCAAAGAAGCTCTCTCAAGCTCTTTGTTTTCCTTTTCATGGTGATTAATGTGAATATCCCATTCACCGAATTCTAGAAGAACTTTAATGGAACTTGACTTTGTCCATCTCCGCGAGACAGTCCATAAACCCCATGCTTGCATCATTGTGATTTGGTCCCTGAGAACGTGGTGACCAATGAGATTTTCGATGAAGGGCCATTATGTTGTTTAAGGCCCTCAGATCCGGTCATCGGCTCGATGAGTGGAAGGCTTTGTGACTTCCTTTTCCGACTGATTCTGGAGTAGCGTTGATGAAGCATGCCCAACACGCCTTTCATCGAGTCCTGGTTGGATCCATTTTGGTAGACCATTGATCTCGGTAAAAATTGACGTAATAGTATAAACCGAGGCTATCACCCCAAAATCATACCATTGCTTGACGTCCTGTGGATTGGCTCCGGTAGACATCCAAACTCGGGGATATTTTCTCGAGACATCAAACTTACTGTGATTAGGGCTGATTCATTTTCTCGTTTGTAATTTCTCCCAACTGGATTGTTATGTCTGCCAAGAAGGAGAAATATCTAAAATGTTAGTATCAGCCTTAGATTTTTCAGTCATTGGCCTAAGACCGATCTCTTCATCTTTTACCCTAAATGTGTTGGGTTGACATGATGATTCAGGTTGTGACACCTGATCATCATCATTTTCTTTAGGCCGGTGATTTCGAAGAATCCACCAACTTAGAACTTGTACTAAGGGTACTTGAATCCCTTGCTATAGGTATATCTCCTTGTACGGGAAATGATTCATTTTCGGTGAGCTGACATCCCGGAGCAGTGGCTGGTGTGTAACAGATTGGAGCGAACACGCGTTCTATATACAAACTCTTATCCGGTCTGTGACATTAGTCACATCCCCATCTTGAAGTTTTACTGCCTGTTTGGTATGAAGATCACAGTCATCCCAGTCCCTCAGGAGCAATTCCAAGTTCTCCCGGAGTTGCCTTTGGGCGATGATGATAGAGTCAATCTCATGTGGCTCCATCTCTTGTTAGAAAATCAGCATGAATATTTTAATGAGATTTTAGAACGATAATATCATAAATATAATACTGAAATTCTACTTGCCATCTTAATAACCGAGCCTTTTCGGGCTTAGATTCAATTTTATTTACTAAAAAACCTTTAACTTGGGTCTTATCAACTTTTAAAGTAAATTTATTTGCAAGTAAGAATATAGGTCATTTCTTAAAAGCTTGTCTAACTGCAAAGAACTATTTTTCATTGATGTGCCAGCACACAATATTTTTCTCGCTAAAGAGGCTGCTACAATATCTGCATGGTTCCTCTCCTAGTAGGGTGATCTTTGTAGGGATGGAAAAAATACCGAAAAATCGGTATACCAGACTTACCGTGCCGAAAAAATACCGAAAATACAAAATTTTTGGTATACCGTAATTTTCGGTACGGTAACGGTATCAATTTTTTGGATACCACGGTATACCGATATATACCGTATCACGGTATATACTATTTATCGGTACATACCGGTATGTCGGTATATACCGGTACCGCGGTACATACCGAAAAATTCGGTATGGATTCGGTATGAATTCGGTATACCGATATACCGTACCGAAATATAATACTTATTTTTTATATATAATTAGTATTAACTTTAAAAATATATATTTATTTATAATTAATGATAAATTATAAAATTTGTTATTATTGATAATTAAAAATGAATAAGAACTTTTATACTTAATAAAATTATAATTATAAATTAAGTCACATCTATGTTATATAACTAATTTACGATGAGTTTAAAATAATTATAACTTTTAAATAGATTTTGAAAAGTAAATAAATATAAATTATATAATAGATTATGTTAAATAGTATATTCAATTTATAGTATAGTCTATATTACTATTACATAATGAAGATAACTTATGTTTTACATACATTTTAAACTTTTGATAACGGTATATGATATTTTTTTATCAAATCTTAATATATACTTTTATGTATATTATGATGTAAAATAAAAATTGATGCAATGAGATACCGATTGGTTAAAATAAAAATTAATTATATGATCTAATAAGTTATTATTTGAAACTATAATATCAACATACATAATTATAAAATTAAATATATATATAAGTACGAGTTATATAGTTATATTTATATATCTATAATTATAATCGGTAAATGGGATAAATATAATCAAATGACACTAAATATAATATTTAATTCATACATTGTATAGTCGATATTATTAGTATGTAATGAAAATACTTATGTTCGATATAAACTTTAAACTTTCAATAACTATATATGTATTTTATATTTTAATCAAACCTTAATATATATTTTCATGTATATTATAATATCAATATATTAGTTAATGACACTAGATTATAATAATATAATATTATTATAGTTAATTATAAAACTTGAGAAGTAATTACATGATTTACTAATTTTTGTTTAAATAGAATATCAATACGCTTAATTATAATAAAATATACAAGTACGAGTCACATATTCATATTTATATACCTATAATTATAATTAAGTAATTTTAGATAATTTTGGTAATTTCAATAAATTTTGAAAATTTGGCAATTTTCGATAATTTCGGTATACCGAAGTCCAGTACGGTATACCGTAAAAGTTGGTACGGTAACGGTATAAAATTTTATCATACCGTAATTTTTGGTATGCCGAACGATTTGGTGCGGTATCGGTATGAAATTTTGCATACCATAATTTTCGGTACGTTATATGGTACGGCGAAAAATTTTGGTATACCGTACCGACCCACCCCTAGATCTTCGTAAGCATTGTTGTCCACCAATGATCACTTGCGTCTGTGTACAAGGCTAAGTCATCTTCGTTCTGTGGTATCGAAAGCTTTGGGAGGATTTTGCAAAACTTCTTTAACTTCTTCATTCCTTCTAGATGTTCTTCCGTCCAGATAAAGGGAACATCTTTCTTTAGCAATGGGCTAAAGATTTTCCTTTGCTTTGCCAGATCTTTGATAAACATTCCTGCAAAATTAACAACTCCCAAAAATCTTTGAAGTTGCTTTTTCTCCTTGAGATATTCTAGGAAGTTCTGCATAATATGATCTTGCAGAATGATTCCCGTCTCATCGATCTCGATACCTAAAAACTCAATTTTTCGGGTAGCAATGACTGTCTTCTTCTCGGACAGTACCAATCCTTTTTTACGTAACTCGCAAATATCTCCAAATGTCTAACATGTTCATCCATATTTTCGACGTTATAAGAATATCATCAATATAGACAAACATGAATGAGAAATAATCTTTGAAAAGATTATCCATCCTCCTCTCGAATATATGGAGTGTATTAGCTAACCCCATGGCATCACGCTCCAAACATAGTGCCCTCATGAGTAGAGAAAGTGTAAACTTATTATCGTTGGATTTGTATATTAGAAGCGCTTTGGTTGAGCTTGATACAATGTTTCTCGTTACCACTATTACAATATCATATCCGAATTGTTTACTTGATTGCATATGTATGTCCCTTTATCTCATATATAAGTTAGATCATACAAGGTGTTGTAGATCACGTGTCCGTATGATTGGTCAAGTTTAATGAGATATAAAAGTATCACAAATGAGACAACTTGAGGACGAGTTGTCGGTATAGTCATGTATAGATAAGAAGTAACTTGACTTGGTTTCTTGTCATATGTGCACGCCTCTAACGTATTGATGGATCACGGTGAGATGAGTTCTTCTAATCGACCGTCGTGAAGAACCTAGATCTCGGTGACTTACGCTGATCTAAACCTCGATAAGGTATTAGGTGAGTATGAGTTGTCGACCATCACTTTGACTTGTTATGGGTGAGGTTACATGAGATAACCCAAGATTCTCTCTGATCTCGAGTGGTGGCGGTGCTTGTATGTCATGCTAGTTACCGTATCGAGTCACCGTATCCGTTTAGGATGATGACGCCCCTTAAGGAGCTCAAATGTTTATTGTACTAAACCCCGCAGTTGAGTTATCTCAAGTACAATAATAAGGTTGAGTGGTACTACTAAAGAATTAAAATGATTAATTATTTTAAGCAGTCAGATCGTTGTAAATAATTAATGGACGTACGATATCTTAAATATGGGAATTCGTAAAGTCTAAATGCGAGCCCGACTCAACTTCGGAAATAAAAGGGTAAGTCAGCATTTATTCTCTAGTGGCATGAATAAATGTTTATGAATTAATTTATGTTCTAGACTGAACATAAGATAATTAATTTATTTGAGGCCCATCTTTATTCCTTGCATTTGATCCCTGGGCTGGCCCATCCAGGCCTGTAGCTAAGGGAAAATCGTCCCCTTCATTGTAGAGTCCCTCTGGGACTCTAACTTGATCCTCTCTATCTTAAGTGATATGATTATATTTATTAGATATGCATAAATCCTATCTTGATAGGATTTAGGAATGCATTATAAATATAAAGTGAGAGAGAAAATCAAGGTGAATGCTCTAGCTAGAATTTTCGAGAATTACACTTCCTAAAGTGTGAGAATTTTTGAAAATCTAGAGAGAAGGAAGAAGACGTTTTTCTATAGCATTCTCCATAGATTGTCCTCACTCGACATTGGAGTTTAGGCAATCGGGACACGCCCGTAAGATCAAAGCACGAGTCTTGATCCGCTCTTCCCGACAGATTCACTGTAAACACGAGAAAACCCTACGTGTTGCAATTAATTATATAGGTGCATGCTAAGAACATAATCAATGTATGGTGAATTAAACATCCAAGATAGATCATCGGAGAGGTTAAAATCGATTTTCCTACAATTGGTATCGAGCACAGGATCAGATTCGCTCTATCGATTAATTCACGCTTGATTATAACGTGCGTAATTAATTAATTGTGAATCATCGCTCATCGTGGCTCGCTTTATTTTTGTCGGATTTTGTTTTCACCACGAGAAAACTGTGGTTAGATTAGATTTTTTCTTGTAAATCTTATCCGTAAAGAAGAACCAAGACAAAAGCACGAAGAACGAGAGGAGGAGGAGGTCATTGGCAACAGCCGCACGACGCGACGACATGCGGGCGACGGCACGCCGGCGGCAGCGGCGCGCGCAGCACACGCCGCGCGATGGTATGCGGCGACACGGCGGCGGCGGTGGCACGCCCCGGTAGCCAGCGTGCGGGCGCGGTCTCCGCGTGAAAGCCTCGCACGCCCGGTGCCGAGGTGCGTGCTCTCGGTAGATCGGCTTCGACGACCCGGTAGGGGTCGAGCGATGCGGCTCGACACGCCCGCGGGTCGTGTCCGCAGCGCTGCGCCTCATAAGGTCGACCTCGGCAGGGTTGGGCGATGCAACGAGGTGAGCGAAGTTTTCGCGTGAAGCCTCGGCGTGTTTCGATACTCGAAGATCACGCCGGAAACCTCGGCGTGGTCTCGCATGGCTCGATAGATGCGGGCGACGCGGGGGGCACGATTCTCGTGCGAAGCCTCGACAGCGCTCTGCGGCCTCGGCACGATTCACGCGCAGGAAACCTTAAAGCGCTCGAGCATTGGGCGACGCGGGGCGCGCGATTTTCGTGCACATGTCCCTACGGTGCTCGGCAGAACTCGTCCGAGCTCTCTCGACAGCGCCCGGTAGGGGCTCTCGATAGCTCGACGGTTTTTTCCCGGTAGGGGCTCTCGGCAGCTCGATGGGTTTTCTCGGCAGCGAAGGCGGGCGGCGGCACGAGGTCGGGCGTGCGCATGGGCTGCGCCCTAGCACGCGGCCTTTATGCTGACCCGGCCCAGTTCGGTTTGGGCCGACCGGACCGGTTTTGGCCCTGACCCGAATTTTTCCCAGATCCATTTTTTTGGACCCGGTTCGGCCCGATCCACTGTTTCGACCCTTTTTTAATTTTTGGCCCAAATCAATTTTGACGAATCCGGTCCGTGCCCATGCACGCGAGGCCCGTTTTCGAGATTTTATTGAAGATCTGTACTTTGTAAATTTATGTAATAAATTAGGCAGGGAAGTACAGGATCCACGAGTGGGCCACGATGAACAATTTATTTTTTTTTATCGTTCAAAGCATGTCGTGGATGTTTAAATTATGAAGAAGCATGCTATGTATGTTTAATTACATAGATGAACATATTATATGTTTTCGTGATTGGATGCGCATAGTAAGCATGCTAGGTTTATCCCGTTTTTCAAGCATATTTTAGAATTCTACGAGTATGTTTTACATGTTGAGTTCTATAGAAAAGCATGCTAGGATTACGTGATCTGCATGGACAAACCTTTTGAAACAAAAGACTAAGCAAGTAACCCGACATATTAATTTTTTAATTAAAATATCAAGACCTCCACTTTTTGATCTCTAAACAAAGTGATACGCACTGTGAGTAAACGTCCACACACGTGGCTTGCTTGCACTGTTTATCATAAGTTTGTTTGATGTGATTTCTAAATAAAACATTTTAATCTATTGAGAAGTGGGATTTTCATGTGTAAACGTCCACACGCGTGGCTTGCATATGCGATTTTTCATAAGTTCTCTAAAGATAGATTTAAAATGAGATAACAAATGAATTTGGATTGGAAGCGGTATAGTTCTAGTGAGTATGTCAATTCTAAGAATTCATTTTCTGCTGTTAAAATTGTGGTCAATGCTTAGACATCACCTCAAGTACAACTTCCCGCGAAGTCCCTTCTTGCGATAGTGATGTGGTCTAGTAAGGTCCAATCAATAATTTCATTTGTCAAAATGATAAGTTGACATGGATTGAAATTAAACGACTAAAAGGTATATTTTAGTCTAGTCGAGGGATTCATAAACGCTCACACGCGTGGCTTGCATGTGGAATTCCTTGGCGATTGGAGGTTTCAATTAATATTGTTTTATCAAAAGGTTACAATATTATTGTTACGAATTATGTGCGATCGTATGCTTATGTGTTTACATTACTTTTCAGATATGTCTCCTACACCGATTATCAATATGCTCGCACAAAATCCTCTATCCGGTCCAAATTTTATCGAGTGGAAACGAAACATGGAATATGTTCTTATATTTGAAGAACACATGTTTGTTCTCACTACTCCCAAACCCGATGCCCCATCGACACATCGACTAATGAGCAGCGAGAGTCAAGGACTTTGGCATAAGTCAAATAATATGGCCAAATGCTATATGATGACTACAATGTCCAAAGGCTTGTAATGCAAAGATCATCGATGGTAGATGCGATCGAAATATGGTCAAGTCTCGAGAGTAAGTTTGACAATGGATCGGACGGTCCGCCCACACAATGAGAGAAATCTTGGCATGTAAGATGGAAGAAGGAAGTTCGTCCATGAACATGTCTCCACATGACTCATCTCATGGATAGTCTTGACCGGTTGGGAGGAGGTATTGACGGATGGCCAAGGTCGATATCATCCTCAACACACCGCCCAAGTCTTTTGAGAATTTTTGCGAACGCGATCATGAGCAAGACCGGTATACACTTAGTCGGTTGCTTAATGATCTCGTGGCGCGGAAGGAGTCATGGGCAAAGGAGCACATGCGCTTGCTAGCACATCTAGGGGCCCAAATTTTCGTTGAAAATGGAAGAAGAAAAGGGCACCAAAGGTGGTAGAGACAAAGGAACCAGTGAGAGTAGTGGGAGCAAGAACATGTCTGCCACCGGAGGCTTGAAAAAGCCAAAAGAGAGGGCAAGTGTTTCAAGTGCGGCAAGACGGGCATTGAAGGCCAAGTGCCCTATGCTCAGGCTCAAGGTACGCCATTTGCTTTAGTAACGGAAACATGTTTAGCGACTTGTTCTACTAATTCATGGGTAGTAGATACTGGTGCGATCGATCATGTTTGTTACACCTGCGTGGGTTCCCGTGGACAAGGGAGTCGCATGATGGCGTAGATAACAATCTCCATGGGTAACGCGGTGAAAGTCAAGGCCGTTGCAGTCGGAGATGTTACTTTATGTTTTGATAGAACAGTTTTAGTTTTAAAAGACGTTTTATATGTACCGGAGTTTCGGCGGAACCTTATTTACGTTTCCAAACTATTTATTCATGGATATTCAGTTGTTTTTGATAGTGATGTTTCTATCATAAGAAATGACGAAGTTATCTATGGTGGCACTTTATATAATTCGCTTTATACTATTTCTGCCAAACATAATACCTTTAATTATGTTGTATCTACATCAAACCTTAAAAAGAGAAAGTTTTCTTCGTAAGATGACACCACATTTCTATGGCATCTTAGATTAGGTCACATTAATCTAAATATGATCCAAAGACTGGCTAAGAATGGAGCGTTGGGTGATCTCACGCCATTGCTCGTTCACCGCGCGAATCTCGTGATAGAAGGAAAGATGTCGACTAGACCTTCAAAGCGAAGGGTTATAGAGCCAAAGAAGTGTTAGAGTTGGTCCATTCTGACCTGTGTGGACGTATGTCCACACAAGCTCGTGGAGGGTACAAGTATTTTGTCACTTTCATTGACGATTACTCAAGGTACGGATACATATACTTGCTTCATCGCAAGTCTGAATGCTTTGAGAAATTCAAAGAATTTAAGACGAAAGTGGAGACGAAGCTTGGTAAAAGTATCAAATCATCTGCGCTCGATCATGTGGCGAATACCTCAGTAACGAGTTTATGGACTATTTGGTGCAGTGTGGGATTGAAGGGAAAAACTATGTTTAGCCCTCTCCCGAGGATCTATCTTGGATGTTTAATTCATCATACATTGATTATATACCTAGCATGCACCTATATAATTAATTGCAACACATTGGGATTTTCTCGTGTTTACCTTTGAATCTGTCGAGACGGAATGGATCGAGACTCGTGCTTTGACCTTCTGGACTGTATCCCGGTTACCCAATCTCCAACACCAAGTGAGGACGATCTATGGAGAATGCTTCGAAAAATCACCCAATGCTCTTAAAATTCTCGAAAAATCCTCCCAACAATACTATGGGATGGACGAAAAATTGATGATGAATTATGAGGATTCACCTTGAATCTATCTCTTACCTTATATTTATAATGCACTACCTTAATCCCTTAAGGAAATTACTATAATCTCATATGGAAATTACCATAATCCCATATGGAAATTACCATAATCTCATATGGAAATTACCATAATCCTATACGGAAAGGATTATTACCATAATCCTATATGAAAAGGATCTATGCATATCCCATAAATATAATAATATCCTTATAGGATAAAGAGAATCAAATCCTTTCCATAAGAGCATGATGGTGGACGATTTTCTTGAGCTCACGGGCACGGATGGGCGGCCCAGGATAAATGCAAGGAATAAAGATGAACAAGGAATAAATTAATTATCTTATGTTTCAATTTGTAACATAAATTAATTTATAAACATTTATTCATGCCACTAGAGAATAAATGTTGACTTACCCTTTATTACGAAGTTGAGTCGGGCTTGCACTTAGACATTACGAATCCTCAGATTTAAGATATCGAACGTCCATTAATTATTTATAGCATTCTCGATCGCTTAAAATAATTAATATCTTTAATTCTAAGTAGTACCACTCAACCTTATTATTGTACTTGAGCTAACTCAACCGCAGAGTTTAGTACAATAAACCTTTGAGCTCCTTAAGGGACGCCATCATCCTAAACGGATACGGTGACTCGATACGCATAACTAGCAAGACATACAAGCACCGCCACCACCTAAGATGCGGAGAATATGGATTAGAACATATAACCTCACCCATAACAAGTCAAAGTGATGGACAACAACTCATACTCATCGTAAGTCACCGAGATCTTGGTTCTTCACGACGGTCAGATAGAAGAACTCATCTCACTGTGATCCTTCAATACGTCAGAGACGTACCAGCATAGACAAGCAACCAAGTCAAGTCACTTCTTATCTATACTGCAGCCTATACCGACAACTCGTCCTCAAGTTGTCTCAGCTGTGAAACTTTTTATATCTCATTAAGCTTGACCAATCATACAGACTTCTGTGATCTTCTACACACTGTATGATCTAACTTATATATGAGATAAGGGACACAGATATATGCAATCAAGTATTCAATTCAGATAGGAGATTGTAATAGTGGTAACAGGAAACATTGTATACAAGCTTAACCAAAGCGCTTTCAAGATACAAATCCAACAATCTCCCACTTATACTAAAGCAAACTTTTAGTATACAATGTGTCTCTACTAGCTATTACAAACAAAACCATCACATTGCTTCTCCCACTTATACAAAGTTTTTCTAAGTGGGTGCCATTTAGCATAATTCAAGTCCTCTAACGTCCCGACGTAGACTTATTTGGCAGCTTTAGCGGTGCCATCTAGCGCAATTCAAGTCCTCTAACGTGCCCAACGTAGACTTATAGCGGCAGGCTTTCGTGAATGGATCCGCTAGGTTATCCGTCGATCAATCTTTGCAATCAGCACGCCACTCGCTTAACGATTTCTCGTATGACATGGTACTTCTCTCTATGTGTTTGGTCGCTTGTGGGTCCGTGGTTCCTTCGAGTTTGCACATCGCACCGAAAGTTATCACAAGAAACTATGATACTCTTGGGCAAACCAGTATCACACCTAGATCCATGAGGTAGTTCTGAACCATACAGCCTCCTTAGAAGCCTCCAAGCGGCTACATATTCGCTTCCATGGTAGAGTCCGCAATGCATCGCCGCTTTGCACTCCGCCAGATACGGCTCCACCTCCCAAGGTAAACACATAGCCCGAGGTAGACTTTTTCTCATCACGGTCGACTTGGAAACCGAGTCAGATAACCCAAAGACATTAGACTATCGCATGGTAAACCAGCCTATAATCTCGAGTCCTTTCGTGTACTTGAGTATATGCTTTATCGCATCCAATGAGCTTGTCCAGGTTAGATTGATATCTAGCTACTATGCCTACCGCATTGACAGATATCGGCCTCGTGCATAGCATTGCGTACATGAGACTTCCTACGCCGAAGCGAAGGAACATTGTCTCATTTCCTCTATCTCCTTCGCATCATAGGTGATCGCTGTCAGATAAAGGAACGCCATGTCCGAAAGGTAGCAATCCTTTCTTCGTGGTCTCGCGATACTAAAACGAGTAATCACAAGATCAATGTAAGACGCCCGAGATAAGCTCAACATTTTCTTCTTGCTATCTCGGTAAACCTTGATCCCAAGAATGTACGCTGCATCTCCTTAGTCTTTCATTTGAAACTGATCGGATAGCCAACTCTTTACGTCTAATAACAGCTTCACGTTGTTTCCAACTAGAAGAATGTCATCTACGTAAAGTGCAAGAAATACCACATCACCGTTGACATCTAATCGATACACACAACTCTCGCTAGGCAACTGGGTAAATCCATAGGACTTTACCACCTCGTCAAAGCGTAAGTGCCATGATCGGGAGGCCTGCTTAAGTCCATAAATGGATTTCTTAAGCTTCCATACTAGATGCTCTTCACCCTTTACCACATAACCTTCGGGTTGTGATATAGATGTCTCTACCTTCCTCAAGGTAACCGCTTAGAAAAGCGGTTTTAACATCCATTTGCCAAACCTCTAGGTTCAAGTGGGTCGCTATGGCGTAAGAATTTCGATGGACTTGAGCATTGCTACAGCGAAAAGGTCTCATCGAAATCGATGCCCTCAATCTGAGTGTACCCTTTCGCCACAAGCCCGGCTTTAAAAGTCAAACCCTCCATCGGAATCTCTCTTCCTTTGTATATCCACTTCATCGCCTATGGCTTCCTTGCCATCCGGTAGAGGTGTCTTTTCATATACATCCATAGCCGTTATGGACTCCATTTCTAAGTCCATAGCGGTGTGCCATGATCTTGCATCAATGTTTTGTATCGCCTCCTTGTATGTCCATGGGTCGATTATTGCTGCTCGTTTCTCGACTAAACCAAGATTCTCCCACGAACATAAATAGCTCGGGTCGACGAACAACCTCCCACTACGATGAGGTTCTACAGCACAATGGCAACGGTGGGTGCGTAAACTTGTGGTTCTCTATCTCGCACAACTTGCTGGGTTGGTACCACTCAGACGGTCGGTATCTCCAAAGGAACTCGACCCACTTCAATTTCTTGAAGTATCCGTGCCGATCCTCCCACTAGACTCGACATCTCGCACTTTCGCCTAATCGGTGGCGGAATACGATCATCTTCTAATTCTTGAAGAATGATTTCAACTTTGGACTTATGATTCTTCATATAATCCTCTTCTAAGAATCGGGCATTAGTGCTAATAATGACCTTCCGATCCTTAGACTATAGAATAAACCACCTTCGCTCCATCAGATATCCAATAAACACGCTTGCGTCGGATCTAGCCTTCAACTTGTCGCCTTTCTTGTTCAAAGACGTGTGCCGGATCGCCCATATCCTTATGTGGTTTAAACCGGCTTACGCCCAAACCACAACTCGAAAGGGTCTTTTCGACCGACTTGATGGTACTAGATTTAGCAAGTATGCCACCGCTTCTAAGGCATAACCCCGTAATCTAAATAGCAATGTTGCATAACTCATCATTGATCTAACCATTTCCAAAAGAGTCCTATTTCTTCGCTCGACACACCATTTTGTTTGTGGTGTGCCGGTGAATCTGCTTGGGAGGTAATCCCATACTTCACTAGATAGTCCATGAACTCGTTCGAGGTATTCGCCACCGCGATCGACCGCAAAGAACTTGATACTCTTACCAAGCTTCGCTCCACTTCCGCCTTTAAACTCTTTGAATTTCAAAACATTCGGACTTGCGGTGAAGCGGTATACGATCCGCACTTGAGTAATCACAATGAAAGTGACAAAATACTGCATTCTCCACGAGCTTGTGTGGACATTGGTCCACATGTGTCGAATGGACTAACTCTAACATTTCTTTGGCTCTATAACCCTTCGCTTTGAAGGGTTTGGTAGATATCTTACCTTCTATACAGATTCGCAGATTGGGAATGGAGTAACGTGAGATTACCCAACGCCCATTCTTAGCCGCCTGGATCCTATTTAGATTGATGTGACCTAATCTAAGATGCCAGAGAAATGTGGTGTCATCTTCTAAGAAAACTTTCTTTCTAGGGTTTGAAGAAGATGCAACATAGTTATAGGTATTATGTTTTGCGTAAATAGTATAAAGCTTAATTATATAAAGTGCCAACACGTATAACTTCGTCATTTCTTATGATAGAAACACCACTATCAAAAATAATGAATATCCATGAGTAAATAGTTTCAAATGTAAACAAGGTTTCCGAAAACTGCACATATAGAACGCCTTTAAAACTAAAACTGCTCTCTCAAAACATAAAGTAACATCTCCGATCGCAACGGCCTCGACTTTCGCCGTGTTTCCCATGGAGATCGTTATCTCGCCATTACTTAGCTCCCTTGTCCATGGAACCCCGCAAGGTGTAATAAACATGATCGACAGCCGTGTCTACTACCCAAGAATGGGTAGAACAAGTTGCTAAACATGTTTCACATTAAAGCAAACGCGCACTTGAGCCTTGAGCATAGGGCACTTAGCCTCCAATGTCCGCCCACCGCACTCAAGCACTTGCCCTTCTCCTTAGCTTCTTCAGCCTCCGTGGCAGCCATGTTCTGCTCCCATTACTCCCACTATTTCCTCGCCTCTACCACCTTTGGTGCCCTTTTCTTTTCCATTTTGCAACAAAAATTTGGGCCCTTAGATGTGCTAGCAAGAGCATGTGCTCCTTTGCCCATAACTCCTTCCAGACCACGAGATCATCGAGCAATCGACTAAGTGTATACTCGCCTTGCTCATGATCGCAATCACGCCGAATGTTCTCAAAAGACTTGAGCGGTGTATTGAGGATGATATCGACCTTGGCTTCGCCGTCAATACCTCCTCCCAACTGATCAAGACTATCCATGAGATGAGTCATGTGGGAGACATGTTCATGGACCAAACTTCCTTCTTCCATCTTACACGCCAATATTTCTCTCATTGTGTGGAAGCGGACTGTCCGATCCGACTGCCCAAACTTACTCTCGAGACTTGACCAAATATCAGTCGCGTCTACCATCGACTGATGCTGCAGCTGCAAGCCTTTGGACATAGTAGTCATCATATAGCATTTAGCCATATTGTTCGACTTATTCCAAAGTCCGCCGACTCACCGCTCATTAGTCGACGCCAAGAAGGGCATCGGGTCAGGAGTAGTGAGAACAAACATGTGTTCTTCAATGATAAGAACATATTCCATGTTTCGCTTCCACTCGATAAAATTTGGACCGATAACGGATTTTGTGCGAGCATATTGATAATCGTGTAAGAGACATATACGAAACGATAATGTAAACACATAAGCATACGATCGCACATAATTCGTAATAATAATATTGTAACCTTTGATAAAACAATATTAATTGAACCTCCAATCGCCCAAGGAATCCCACATGCAAGCCACACGTGTGGACGCTACACACGAACCCTCGACTGCACTAAAATATACCTTTAGTCGCTTAATTTCAATCCATGTCAACTTATCCTTTCGACAAATGAAATTAACGATTGGACCTTACTAGACCACATCACTATCACAAGAAGGGACTTAGGTGGGAAGTTGTACTTGAGGTGATGTCTAAGCAATGACCACATTTTTAACAAATAGAAACTAATTCTTAGAATTAGCATACCACTAGACCATACCGCCCAATTCAAATTCTTTTGTTATCTCATTTTATATCTATCTCTAGAGAACTTATGAAAATCGCACATGCAAGCCGCGCGTGTGATCGCCATACATGAAACTCCCACTTCTCAATAGATTTAAAATGTTTTATTTAGAAATCTCATCTAACAAACTTATGATAAACAAAGGCAAGCAAGCCACGCGTGTGGGCGCCACTCACAAAGCGCGTATCACTTTGTTTAGAGATCAAAAGTGGAGGTCTTGACATTTTAATTTAAAAATTAATTTGTCGGTTTGCTTGCTTAGTCATTTTGTTCAAAAGGTTTGTCCATGCAGATCACGTAATCCTAGCATGCTTTTCTATAGAACTCAACATGTAAAACATGCTCAGTAATTCTAAAATATGCTTGAAAACGCGATAAACCTAGCATGCTTACTATGCGCACCCAATTACGAAAACACTTAAAGGTTTGTCAACGTAATTTAAATATACATAGCATGCTATTGCGATAATTTAAACATCCACGACATGCAATGTACGATAAAATAAAATAAAACGCTCATCGTGGCCCACTCGTGATTCTCGCACTTTCCCGCCTAATCTATTACATAGAATTGCAAAGCATGATCTTTATAATCAAAACGGGCCTCGCGTGCACAGTGCACGGATCGACTCGTCAAACAGATTCGGGTTGGAAAACGGATGCGGGCTCGGCCCGCCACGCGGCACGCTCGCTGAAGCGCCGCGGCACGCCTGCGTGCCGCCGCCCGCACGCCGTGGTGACCCGCTTTTCCCGTCGCCTCGATCCGGCCGCTTCATCTTCGCTTTACTTTTTACGGATAAGATTTACGTAAAATAAATCTAATCTAACCACGGATTTTCTCGTGGTGAAAACAAAATCCGACAAAATAAAACGAGCCACGATGAACGGCATGATTCAACAATTAATATATTACGACGTAATAATCAAACGTGAATTAATCCAACAGAGCCAAGATACCGATCCCGTGCTCGATACCAATCAAGGGAAAACTATGTTTAGCCTCTCCCGAGGATCTATCTTGGATTTTAATTCACCATACATTGATTATATACCTAGCATGCACCTATATAATTAATTACAATACGTTGGGGTTTTCTCGTGTTTACCTTTGAATCTGTCGAGGCGGAATGAATCGAGACTCGTGCTTTGATCTTCTGGACTGTATCCCGGTTACCCAATCTCCAACGCCGAGTGAGGACGATCTATGGAGAATGCTTCGGAAAATCACCCAATGCTATTAAAATTCTCGAAAAATCCTCCCAACAATACTATGGGATGGATGAAAAATTGATGATGAATTATGAGGATTCACCTTGAATCTATCTCTTACCTTATATTTATAATGCACTACCTTAATCCCATAAGGAAATTACCATCCCATATGGAAATTACCATAATCCCATATGGAAATTACCATAATCCTTTATGAAAATTACCATAATCCCATATGGAAATTACCATAATCGTATATGGAAAGGATTATTACCATAATCCTATATGGAAAGGATCTATGCATATCCCATAAATATAATAATATCCTTATAGGATAAAGAGAATCAAATCCTTTCCATAAGAGCATGATGGTGGGCGATTTTCGAGCTCACGGGCCTGGATGGGCCAAAACCAGGATCAAATGCAAGGAATAAAGATGGACCTCAAATAAATTAATTATCTTATGTTCACCCGTAACATAAATTAATTTATAAACATTTATTCATGCTACTAGAGAATGAATGCCGACTTACCCTTTATTACCGAAGTTGAGTCGGGCTTGCACTTAGACATTACGAATCGCCGATTTAAGATATCGAACGCCTATTAATTATTTATAGCATTCTCGATCGCTAAAATAATTAATATCTTTAATTTCTAAGTAATACCACTCAACTTTATTATTGTACTTGAGCTAACTCAACTGCGGGGTTTAGTACAATAAACCTTTGAGCTCCTTAAGGGACGCCATCATCCTAAACGGATACGTGACTCGATCTGCATAACTAGCATGACATACAAGCACCGCCACCACCCAAGATGCGGAGAATATTGGGTTAGAACATATAACCTCACCCATAACAAGTCAAAGTGATGGACAACAACTCATACTCATCTAATACCTTATCGAGGTTTAGATCATCGTAAGTCACCGAGATCTTGGTTCTTCACGACGGTTAGATAGAAGAACTCATCTCATCGTGATCCTTCAATACGCCGAGACGCACCAAAGATAGACAAGCAACCAAGTCAAGTCACTTCTTATCTATACCGCAGCCTATACCGACAACTCGTCCTCAAGTTGTCTCGGTGTGAAACTTTTATATCTCATTAAGCTTGACCAATCATACGGACTTCGTGATCTTCTACACATCGTATGATCTAACTTAGATATGAGATAAGGGACACGATATATGCAATCAAGTATTCATTTCGGATAGGAGATTATAATAGTGGTAAAGGAAATATTGTATACAAGCTTAACCAAAACTGCTTTCTGTATACAAATCCAACAGGGATTACCTCCTAGCTCACTACACCAGGCACACCACAACAAAATGGTGCGTCAGAGCGAAGAAATAGGACTCTTTTAGAAATGGTTAGATCAATGATGAGTTATGCAACGTTGCTTATTAGTTCGGGGTATGCCTTAGAAACAATGCATACTTGCTAAATCTAGTACGTTTCAAGTCAGTCGAAAAGACCCATTTCGAGTTGTGGTTTGGGCGCAAGCCTAGTTTAAACCACATAAGGATATGAGACAGTCCAGCACATGTGCTAAACAAGAAGGCTGATAAGTTGGAGGCTAGATCTGATGCAAGGCTATTTATTGGCTATCCTAGAGGGACGAAAGGTGGTTATTTCTATAGTCCTAAGGATCAAGGTCATTATTAGCACTAATGCTCGATTCTTAGAAGAGGATTATATGAAAACCATAAATCCAAAGTTGAAATCATTCTTCAAGAATTAGAAGATGATCGATTCCGCCATCGATTAAGCCAAAGGTGCGAGATGTCGTGTCAGTGGGAGGATCGACACCGATACTTCAAGAAATTGAAGTGGGTCGAGTTCCACCGAGATACCGACCGCATAAGTGGCACCTATCCAACAAGTTGTGCAAGATAGAGAACCACAAGTTACCGCACCCACCGTTGCCATTGTGCGGTGGCGCCTCGTCAGAGTGGGAGGGTTGTTCATCAACCCGAGCGATTTATGTTTGTGGGTAAATCTTCGGATTTAGTCCCAGGAAACGAGCAGACAATAATCGACCCATGGACATACAGTGAGGCAGTACAAGACACCTCTACCAAATGGCAAGGAAGCCATAGGTAGTAAGTGGGTATACAAGAGGAAGAGAGATTCAGATGGAGAGGTTTCGGCTTTTAAAGCAAGGCTTGTGGCGAAAGGGTACGCTTAGATTGAGGGCATCGATTTCGATGAGACCTTTTCGCCTGTAGCAATGCTCAAGTCCATCGTAATTCTTACGCCATAGCAACCCACTTAAACCTAGAGGTTTGGCAATGGATGTGAAAACCGCTTAAACGGTTACCTTGAAGAAGGTAGAGACATCTATATGCAGCAACCCAAGGTTATGTGTGAATGTGAAGAGCATCGAAGCTTAAGAAGTCCATTTATGGACTTAAGCAAGCTTCACGATCTGGAACTTACACTTTGACGAGGTGGTAAAGTCCTATGGATTTACCCAGTTTCCTAGCGAAAGTTGTGTGTATCGTTTAGATGTCAACAGTGACGTGGTATTTCTTGCACTTTACGTAGATGACATCCTTCTACTTGGCAACAATGTGAAGTTATTATCGACGAAAGAGTTGGTTATTCGATCGCTTCAAATGAAAGACTTAGGAGATGCAGCGTACATTCTTGGGATCAAGGTTTACAGAGATCGCAAGAGGAAAATGTTGAGCTTATCTCAGCGCCTTACATTGATCTCGTGATTACTCGCTTTAGTACGCAGACCGCCAAGAACGGATTGCTACCTTCGTGTATGGCGTTCCTTTATCTAAGGGCGATCACCTATGACTGCAAAGGAGATAGAAGAAATGAGACAAGTTCCTTATGCTTCCACCGTAGGAAGTCTCATGTATGCAATGCTATGCATGAGGTTCGATATCCGCTATGCGGTAGTATAGCTAGATATCGCCTAACCCTCGACAAGCTCGTTGGACTCCGGTAAAGTATATACTCAAGCACCGAAAAGGACTCGAGATTATAGGCTGGTTTACCATGCGAGATAGTCTAATGCCTTTGGGTTATTCAGACTCGGATTTTCAAGCTGACCGTGATGAGAAAAAGTCTACCCGCTATGTGTTTACCTTGGGAGGAGGAGCCGTATCCTGGTGGAGTGCAAAGCAGCGATGCATTGCGGACTCCACCATGGAAGCCGAATATGTAGCTACTTCGAAGGCTGCTAAAGAGTTTGTATGGTTCAAGAACTACCTCATGGATCTAGATGTGGTACCTGGTTTGCCCAAGAGTATCATAGTTTCCGTGATAACTCGGTGCGATGGCAAACTCGAAGGAACCACGGACCCACAAGCAACGAAACACATAGAGAGAAAGTACCATGTCATACGAAAAATCGTTAGACGAGGAGACGTGCTGATTGAAAAGATTGGTACTGCGGATAACCTAGCTAATCCATTCACGAAGAGCCTACCGCAAAAATTCTACGAAGAGCATGTTCGAGGACTTGGATTGCGCAAGATGGCACCCACTTAGAAAGGAAACTTTTGTATAAGTGGGAGAAGCAAAGTGATGGTGTTGTTTGTAATAGCTAGTAGAGAGACACATCGTATACTAAAACTTTGCTTTAGTATAAGTGGTAGATTGTTGGATTTGTATACTGGAAGCTGTTTTGGTTGAGATTGTATACAATATTTCCTGTTACCACTATTACAATCTCCTATCTTAATTGTTTACTTGATTTCATATGTATGTCCCTTTATCTCATATATAAGTTAGATCATACAGTGTGTTGTAGATCACAGAAGTTTGTATGATTGGTCAAGCTTAATGAGATATAAAAAGTATCACAGCTGAGACAACTTGAGGACGAGTTGTCGGTATAGGCTGCGGTATATATAAGAAGTAACTTGACTTGGTTGCTTGTCTATACTGGTACGTCTCTGATGTATTGATAAATCACAGTGAGATGAGTTCTTCTATCTGACCGTCATGAAGAACCTAGATCTCGGTGACTTACGTTGATATAAACCTCGATAAGGTATTAGGTGAGTATATGAGTTGCTGACCATCACTTTGACTTGTTATGGGTAGGGTTACATGAGATAACCCAAGATTCTGCATCTTGGGTGGTGGCAATCTTTCAGACGTCATGCTAGTTACAGATCGAGTCACCGTCTCCGTTTAGGATGATGACGCCCCTTAAGGAGCTCAAAGGTTTATTGTACTAAACCTACAGGTTGAGTTATCTCAAGTACAATAATAAGGTTGAGTGGTACTACTTAAGGAATTAAAGTAATTAATTATTTTAGCGATCGGATCGTGTAGAATAATTAATGGACGTACGATATCTTAAATACGGGGATTCGTAAAGTCTAAATGTGAGCCCGACTCAACTTCGGAAATAAAGGGGTAAATCATCATTTATTCTCTAGTGGCATGAATAAATATTTATGAATAAATTTAGGTTCTGGGCTGAACATAAGATAATTAATTTATTTGAGGCCCATCTTTATTCCTTACATTTGATCCCTGGGCTGGCCCATCTAGGCATGTAGCTAAGGGAAAATCGTCCCCTTCATTGTAGAGTCCCTCTGGGACTCTAACTTGATCCTCTCTATCTTAAGTGATATGATTATATTTATTAGATATGCATAAGTTCTATCTTGATAGGATTTAGGAATACATTATAAATATAAGATGAGAGAGAAAATCAAGGTGAATGCTCTAGTTAGAATTTTCGAGAATTACACATCCTAAAGTGTGAGAATTTTCAAAAATCTAGAGAGAATGAAGAAGACGTTTTTCTATAGCATTCTCCATAGATTGTCCTCACTCAGCATTGGAGTTTAGGCAATCGGGACACAGTCCAGAAGATCAAAGCACGAGTCTTGATCCGTTCTTCCCCGACAGATTCGTAGGTAAACACGAGGAAACTCCTACGTGTTGCAATAAATTATATAGGTGCATGCTAGGAACATAATCAATGTATGGTGAATTAAACATCCAAGATAGATCCTCGGGAGAGGGTTAAAATCATATTTCCCTACAATTACTCCCTTCCTCCATGCGAATCTGGTAAAAACCTAACTTGAAGTCAAACTTAGAGAAAACCTTAGCATTCCTAATGCAGTTGATAAGGTGTTTTGTATTGGGGATAAAATATCCGTCAAACACCAGATAATCATTAATACCTTTATAATTAATAATCAATATGGGTTTACCTCTTTTGACCTCACTATGATTTCTTACTAGAAATCCGAGACTGCTGTAGGGCGAGTTCCCTGGTTCGATCAACTTCAAATCAAGGTCTTCCTTGATTATCTGCTCCATATCCTTCTGATCCACGAGGTCATCAGGATGGGTCTGAATCTAACAAACTCGAATTTTTGTCTGGCTTAACCTTTAGACTTGCTTCGAGTCGGTTCCTATTCCACCATGCCAAAAGATCCTCATTGTAACAGCGTACGATTTTCCTTTTGACATCCTTTAGAGAAACTTGTGTACTCCTTCTCCAATATCCAGGCTGGATCTTAGAGATGCTTTGAGGATTTGGATCTCCTCATCATCTAGATCCTCAGACAGTTCTGCAATCTTGCAACTCAGCAATGCCTCGTTGAATCGTCTTTTATCATTTATCTGTGGGTGTCGAACTTTTTCTTCATCACCACGCTTGCAGTGAAATGTGATTGGCATTTATCGGTTAAATGCCCCTTGTAGTCTCTGAAATATAATTTTATGATCACAATTGGTTGTGAACACCAAGCGCCTCCTTTCATTGTCCTGCTTGAATTTCTTGAATATCTGAAGGAAAATGTTCCCAACATAATATCATCTTCGATATCATGAAAATAGATTGGTGGAGTCTAGACCTCGTACCAAGGTGTTTGACCTGCACTGTCTATCAAAATTTCCGTCTGTCTTATTCCTTTAGATAAGAGTAAGATTTTCTTTAAGAAATCTCTTCCTGCAATCTGAGGTAGATTTTCTTTCATTTTTGCCGGAAAAACTCATTTTTTTACTGTGCAGATTCTTGCACCTGAATCGACATAGGCAACAAAATACTATGTCTTGTACTTCTCGTATAACATCCCAATTGAGATGTATATTGAGAATGGACTCGTCATTCAATCAGCAGTTTTCTTACGCCAATTGTAATCTCCATTCCTTCAGTTGTTATTCCACGTGGTTGCACCTATCGAGGAATTTTCATCCTAGGATTAGAACTTTCATTTCTCGGCTGGCCTTCCCTGTAATGACCATTTGAAAGCCTCCGATATTCGAGGTTCCTTCATAGACGTTGGACCCTGAATTCTTTAGATCGCATAACACCGTGCAAGAGAATTATATTTCTTTGTCTGTCGTGTCAAATCTTATTACGATTCCTCACCATCCTTGTGGATATTCGAGCTTGACTGCAACTTTGATCGCCTGCGGTTGAATGTCCCTGATAGATCTCCTCTCATATGTTTGAGAAAAAACCCCTTTCGTATGGTTGAGAGATGACTCTACCTCCTTAAAATGATAATCTTGGGGCTTCAAATATTTGGCTATCACCATACTGCAGTATCGGTTTATTGTTGATATGGATATTTGTCCATCTTATAGATGGAATTTCTACCCGATCTGGGCAACTTGTTTTGGCCACCTTCTTGAAAATGTCTGGTATCTCGATAAACTCATTTCTCAAATATAATTCCTGGTAGGAGTTTGAAATAGCATAAGACACATACTAGGTGATGGAATAGGGTCAGTTCCCATAATTTACCAAATCCATCCTCTTGAAGTCCTGATAAAACATCAGGGCTTTGCTGAAATCGGAATCTTTGATATTAAATGAAATCTTCGAGTAGAAGATTGCTATAATCTTTTTAGCACATAGATTCCCCGAAATGGTTCCCATTACTGAATCAGCATGATTCAGTATACTTTTATCGCAGATTGTGATATCAATTGGTGCATTTATCCCAGGTAGAGTGTCGATTTGATCACCAACTGGATTGCTTCAATATGAATCTATTCTATCGTATTAGCGATTTATGGCTTCATACTTTGAAGATCTTTCCTGATATAGTTTGCTGGTATCAGTTTCATCTCCACTTGATTCCCGGTAAATTGGGATGAAAGTGATATCTCGTGCCTTGTGACTTATAGACAACATTGTACCTCCTCTTGAGACTCAAGTTTCTTAGATTATGGTCTATCTTCCATTCTACTGAAAACCCTTGATATTTTTATATACTCAAGGTTTTATTCATTATCATATTCATCATTTTTGTGACAGTATGGTTCGGCTAATATGACCTAACTCATCTTGACGCTCCCGATGGCACACATCTTCTTCAGTCGGAATCTGATTCTGAGTATCCATCAGATTCTTCTTCTCTGCTCAAGATTTCTTCATGTTCGTATATACTCTCATCTGAGGGTATATCTTCAAATTGGTATACTTGTACCAATTCTTGATAGTATACGGCATCCTCGATGTCTGGTGTGGACTCGAATCTCTGAATCCCCTTTGCTCATTTTGTGGGAAATTTATGGAAATATACCCATTTGCACCGTACGTCCAGCAGTTGCAACCTTTGAAACTTTCATTAGCTCTAGTGTGAGCTCGTCTGAAAGTCTCTTCATCGGTTTTTACTCGTGAGAACTGGATCCCTGAGCTTGATGTCGTCTCCTTGTTGGAACACTTCTCTGTCCAGATTTATAATATCTGGCTTTCTATCACGACCATATCGTCCTTAGCCTCCAAGAACTTATTTTTTCTCTCATTCCCTTGTTGTAGGGTTGGAACCTATTCTTCTTTCTCCTAGTTTGATATGATAATTCTTCTCCAATCTCTGTTGGTTCTATCATATCACAGATCAACGGTGCTGATTTGTTGATCTTTCTCAATTTCTTGAGATTCCTTTGAGTAGTTGCAAGACACCACTCTGACAGCTTCTTGAGGACATAAGACATCCTTCTGGAAACGATGTCTGCATATGCTCCTAGCTTGTAATCCCTGATGGATATTTCCATCCACAGATTAGGGAACTTTAGGAAGAACAACTCTCTTGCAACATCTTCGTTGATTGTACTAAGATGTTGATACTTAGTAAAAAGTTGGAGAAATTTATTGAGTGCTCCTTGCTCCAAGACCACAAGTCTTAGATTGTATAAAGCCAACCAATATTTATTCCTCTTTTCCTCGTTGTAATCGTCAAAGTATCCATCTCCAAGGAAATGAGCTTTGAAGGTATCTGCCATGCCTTTTACTGCATTCTCGAAGAAATTAAACATCAGTATCTCCTGTTTTCTTTCAATTGGGCAATGTTCCCAATATTGTTTAACAACTCCTACTAAACTAGCTTTGAGAATCTTGACAAAATTGAGTTTATCAAGTTCTAGTGTTGCGGCTGTAACAACCATTGATGCTGCCCCTCATCTATGATATTTTCCCGATCTTTGAAGCTAACCTCATCGAGATCGAGCGTCAATCCATAGAGATGAATAGGCTCCAAGGTGGCTTTCCCAACAAGTGTTTCCTGCATTAACCATGCCTCATTCTCCTATCTCGTGATCTGATTCTAGCTTTTTTTGTTTTAAACTCTGCAACAAGTCCTTGTCAAGATTCATATTGACCTCTTGATCCCATATGATCAATTCTTGGTATTCCTTATGGTGGGATCTGTGGCTCATCCTTTGGAATGTCCTGGTTCATCTTCAGATCCACCATATTGATGTTAACAAATGATTCCGCTAACTCTTGCAAAGATAAACGTGCATTTTACACGTATTTAGTTGATATTTGAAGATGAGTTTAGCTTTCGTTTAATGTGCGTTTATGTATCGATTCTTAATGTTTCATCTATGTCTAGAAGATATTGCTCTTGGGTGTTATTTTGGTGTTTTGTAGGGTTATGTGTTGAAAATCGAAGCAAGGAGCGAAGCACGAACAAAATGAACAATCTGTCGGTTTCTAGCGACCAGCCTAGCGGTCGGTAGGCTGGTCATGAGCAAACCGCGGCGCCCGGAAGAGCCATGACGCGACCTCGTGCCAGCGGCGAAGCTTCTAGCGTCGAGAATTATTGGGCGATTTCTCGCGACCCGATTCATAACGGCTAGCGACCGCTAGCTTGGTCGCGAGGTACAAAGCAATAAGAAAGCGATCATGGCGAGAAAACGCATGCGAGACATACCTAGCGATCGCGGTAGCGCGGGGAGAGAAAGTGGGGTTTCACGCTTTTCTATAAATAGGGATCACCCCTCGCGCCTCCTCGGACCAACCGCCCTGACCTATTTCTCTTGATTTTCCTCAGTTTATCTTTATTTTAGCTTCCTTTTAATTCTAGTATTGTTCTTACATTTTCTAGTTTAGTTTATTGTTTCGTTATCGATCGGAACGTTTTGTCCGATCGTTTTCCTTTGTTTTCCGTTCGTTCGCTTGGAATTGGATTCAAGACCAACCTTTGTTCATCAAGCGCTTCCTACGGGTTTTATATATTCAATTTCCGTTTTATGATTAAATCGTATTTCATTCCGTTTATTATATCAGCTGGTTTTCCGTTCTAATCCAGGGTTTGCATGATTCAATCACATATGTTGTGATTCCTGCTATTGTTATTTACCTTCAGGCATTGATTCATGATTCGATTGTGCTTATTTATATGTGTTGATTTCGATCAATCTTGATGCATATCTAGTTGTCGGTTAATGGCGAATCTTGTATTAATTGTCAATCGTTATCGAATGCATGATCGAATGAGCATGAGTAAATGGCGAGATAGGACATTCGTAGGAAGCATATTCTTAGTGATCCTTTTGGGTTGCTTATTTTCCTCTAGAGGCGAAGCGTGATAGGGAGAATTAGTAATCAAGCTGCCGCAATTCGTAAATAGCTGAAGTTGTTGGTTATATATGTGATCTTCCGTCTTATGCGGATTAAAGCGGTTAATAATAAGCGGGATAAACATCATTGTGGATAGGATTAATGCATCCCAGGGTTAGTCTTTCTTGATATTTGTTTCCTTGATATTTTATTGCTTTAGTTTATTTTCTTGTTGTTACCTTTGCTTTGGATTTAATTATCGAAGCCCTAAAATTCACAACCCAAATTCCGTGCTTGGATAATGATGAATTATTGTTGAATTAGCTTACGTGTTTTCGGATTGCAATCCTGTGGATACGATACTACCACCTTATACTTGCGCGTTTTCGTGTTAGAAAAGTGAGCGATCAAATTTTAAGCGTTGTCGAAGTTATTAAGATCACATAGGAATAATTTGTGATTTGGATTTATTAATTCAAGTTATATATATTATATTATATTTATTTATTTTTGTCGATTGCTAAAATCTCTCTTTCTCGGGTAGTTTATGCGTACAAGATCTCGGGGACCTCACGAAATATTATTAGATCCCGGATCGAAAGCTACGAAAGGAGAAGAGGGCGAGAGAGAGGCGGCTGCAATGGCGGCCAATCCACGTAAGCAGGGGCATTCCTCCCGAGCAAGTTCAGACGCATGCTAGCCGACTTTGCGAGATCGGCGTCGGATAGCGAACATGGGAATCATTGTCCACGCTCCGGAGGAAAGACCTCTGAATCACATGTACCGACATCCCATCGAGCAGTTCAAGGAGGCGGTTGGGGCCCGCACGTAGATGCAAACAATTTCGAGCTCAAACCGTACGATCGGTATGGTCCAAGGAGGAAGGGTTTGGGGAGTCACGGAAGACCGAATGCGCATCTTGAAACTTTTCGATATTTGTGACACCATCAAGCGAATGGGGTGCCTGAGACACGATCCGGATGCGCATGTTGGGTTTCTCATTGCTGACCCGGTGAAGATGGTTCAAGAGTTTGGACCGGTGGCATCGACACTTGGAAACTTTGTGAAGTTTCTTTGAAATACTTTCCGCCGAAGCACTGAAGATCATCGCGAAATCTCATTTTGCCAAAACCACGGCGAATCATTATTCGAGGCATGGGAGAGATTCGAGGTCTATTGAGGCGATGTCCACAACATGGGTTCTCCAGGGCAACAAATCACTGCAGTTCTACGGTGGGTGACATGGCAGACAAGGAGCATGGTGGATCGTCGGCGGGGGCTGCTTATTGAACCGACCAGTCGACGAGGCAAGCCGTATTGTAGAAGAGATGGTCGCCAACAGCTATCAATGGCCAGCGGAGAGAACGCCATCGTTCAAAGCGGTGCTTGTTGAGTGATTCAAATATGGCGATCTCATGAAGAAGTTCACTATTTTGAAGAGTCGATTGAGACGAGAACGTCGACCACATCAATCGGAGGTCGTTCAAATTTCCAACAACCTTGACGAGGCTTCAATATTGTAATTCGATTCAAGAGCCGAGGAAGCCAAGTCTGAAGACATGATGCAGCGGTTGGTTGTAAGCAACCAACAATTGGCAACGAATCGAGTTGTTCATCGGCAACACGGGCAAAAGATAAATCATTTGGAGTCCTTGTGACGGCTATGGGGAAGCACATGAAGATGTTGGAGAATCAAATTGGTCAAATAGCCGTGCAGTGAATGCACTACAAAAGCGGGCCAATTTCCGAGTGTCTGGAGGTGAACCCGAAGAGTCGATGCCGCCATTCGGATGAGGTGGGCGAGCCTGCGAGCCCTACCAGGAAGAAGAGCAAGCGGCTCGAAAAGTAAACTTCGCGACCGAGCTCGCGACCATGAGCCCGATCGCGAACCATCAATTTTTCCACGAAGCTCGCGCCGAGCACGCGTCGCGCGCACCCGACCGCGAGCCATCCGAGTATCTGTGCGCGCAGGCGATTCGCGGCGACCAGCTTCATGAGTCACACCGCAAGCTTCGCACGCGAAGCGGAGATCGCGTGCAACAGTTCCTCGCAACCTTCCAGTGATCGCGCGGGTCGACCGCGAGGCAACCCTGAAGCTAATCGTCGCGCGTACATTCCTCGGTCCCGCTTCCGAGTCGACTTGTCAAGTCGAAATATGACGAGAGTTTGCTCGCTCAAAGAGGTCTTTCAAAAGTTAAGATAAATGTGCCTCTCTTTGAGCCACTGCGAAACATCTTGGGCTACATGAAATTCTTAAAGGCAGCTTGCAAGCAAGAAGAAACTTGGAAAATTTGAAATTTCCCTATCCGAAGAATGCGGTGCCGTCTTGCAAAGAAGCTCCTCTACGAGCGAAGGATCGGCGGTTTCACGTTGGAGTGCGAGATCGCCGAGCGAGACTTTTCAAATGTTTTGTGCGATTTGGGGCGAGCATCAATCGATGCCATTGAGCGTTTCAACCGGCTGCCACTAGGAAAGATGAAGCCGGCGAAGATTTCAGCGATGATGGGCGACCGATCGGTCACATATCCAAAAGGTATCGTCGAAGGCGTGTTGGTAAAATTGAGTTTTGTTTTCCGCCGACTTTGTTATTCTAGATATTCCAATTGAACAACAACCACTAATCCTTGGTAGACCTTTTCTAACAGCGGTCGTGCGTTGATTGATGTGCGGAAGGAAACCTCACGTTTCGTGTTAACGATGAGGATCTCAAAATTTCCATATCTGACGCCATCAAGCAACACGGCGTTGGAAAGTCGGAAGATTGTTGCTCGATCATGACTGCTGCTGCCGCTCACGTCTCGCGTTTAGAGGATACTCGATCAATTGAGGAAGTCGTGAGAAGGCAGTGGACTCGGCATGGAACTCAGTGTATCATTCAAGTTTGGAGGCACTTCCATGGTCGGTGGTGGTCATCGTAGTGAATGCGAAGTTTAGAAGGTTCCACAAGTCGGGAAAGATGTCTATTGCTGCAAAACACCCAGTTAGCGAGGTTAGTGATGGTCTAGCTAAAGGCGTTAAATAAGCACTTGTTGGGAGGTAACCCAGCGTTTTCTTTATTTTGTTTTCGTGTTTTGTCGTGTCTTTCGTTTGTGTTGCTTTTTGTCGTGTTTTGTTTGTCTTTTCGTTTTCATATGCGTCGATCAACGAGTTAAGTGAAGTGTGTTAATCCATGTGGCCAATGGCGATAGAAAATTTTGTGAAATTTAAATGATGCACATGATATGTTAGAAAATGACGCATGAATGACGTGAGATGGCTTAGAACATTGTTTTCACCATTTGCTTATCACTGAGACTTGAGCTTCACTGTATACATATCTTGATCTGATTTACATTAATTGTGTGATATCGTGCATGTGATTATCTTCTAGAACTTGCCGTGTTTACGTATCGAGGCCGCAATATGTGTTTGAATTGGGAAAGGATAAAGGCCGTCTTTGTTAACCACATATTCACCCAAACACTAACCCGATGATATATACCATTTGTCGCCTTCTTTGAGCCTTTATGAGACTTTTCTTTCGATTAACCGGATGATAGGAGGTGAGGATGGATATGGGAATCAAAAGGGGTGAAATTTTGATGTAGTGATGATGAGAAAAGTTTCGTTTAGAAAAATACATATGTGGTGAAGAATAGTACCTTGTTCGTGAAAGTTAAACCCTATAAGCTCTAGAAAAGAAAAGAAAAAGAAAAATGTTAAGTTCACTATGGGCGTTGAGCATAAAGGGTCTTTAATCAAAGTATAGGTATCTTATGAGGCATAGAACGTCAATTTAGCACGTTGGGAAAGAAGAGGAAAATGGACAAAGTCCATATGTGTCGAAATATATAAATGGTGGTGCTTGGAGTTTACTTGAGTCACTTAGCCATATATTATCCTACCTTAACCAATGTGCCTACATTACAACCTATGAAAAGTCCTCTTTGATCCTCGTTTGAACACATTTGACGCGGTGGAGATGTTAGAAGCAGCGAGCCTATGGTAAGATGTTGCATTACATTGATCTTTGAGTGTATACCGTCCTTAATTTCTTTATGAGTTTGAGTGTATTCTATATATTTTACGCACATGCCTTTGTGAGGTTGAAATAAATGAGTTCTTGCCCTCGATGGTTGTTTGTGTTGAGTTGGCTAACGTCGTCATGTGCGCTAATGTTTTGGCGTTAATATGTTTCGAGGGCCTAGAATGGTTATCCTCTTTACTCATACGTTGATCTTCGTTTGTCTTTACATTACTCGCTTTTGTTTGAGGACAAACAATGCTTTAAGTTTGGGGTTTGATAAACGCGCATTTTACGTATTTAGTTGATATTTGAAGATGAGTTTAGCTCGTTTAATGTGCATTTATGTATCGATTCTTAATGTTTCATCTATGTCTAGAAGATATTGCTCTTGGGTGTTATTTTGGTGTTTTGTAGGGTTATGTGTTGAAAATCGAAGCAAGGGCGAAGCACGAACAAAATGAACAATCATCCGGTTTCTAGCGACCAGCCTAGCGGTCGCTAGGCTGGTCGCGCAAGCAAACCGGCGCCCGGAAGAGCGCGGCCGTGACCTCGTGCCCGCGGCGAAGCTAGCGTCGAGAATTCTTGGATGATTTCGCGACCGATTCATATGACTAGCGACCGCTAGCGGGTCATGAGGTACAAAGCGGCGCAGAAGGCGACCGAGGCGGAGAAGAAGCAGCGAGACATACTAGCGATCGCACTAGCGATCGCGAGGACGATCGCGATGGCGGCGGCAGAGAGAAAGTGGGGTTTCCACCTTTTCTATAAACAGGATCACCCACTCGCGCCTCCTCGGACCAACACCCCGGACCTATTTCTCTTCAGTTTTCCTCGGTTTTATCTTTATTTTAGCTTAGTTTAATTCTAGTATTGTTCTTACGTTTTCTAGTTTAGTTTATTGTTTCGTTATCGATCGGAGCGTTTTGTCCGATCGTTTTCCTTTGTTTTCCGTTCGTTCGCTTGGAATTGGATTCAAGACCAACCTTTGTTCATCCGACGCTTCCCTACGGGTTTTATATATTCAATTTCCGTTTTTATGATTAAATCGTATTTCATTCCGTTTATTATGTCTGGCTAGTTTTCCGTTCTAATCCTAGGGTTTGCATGATTCAATCCTATATGTTGTGATTCCTGCTATTGTTATTTACCTTCCAGGCATTGATTCATGATTCGATTGTGCTTATTTATATGTGTTGATTTCTGATCAATCTTGATGCATATCTAGTTGTCGGTTAATAGCGTAATCGTATTAATTGTCGATCGTTATCGAATGCATGATACGAATGAGTCTTCGAGTCGTGGCGAGATAGGACATTCGTAGGAAGCATATTCTTAGTGATCCTTTTGGGTTGCTTATTTTCCTCTAGAGGCGTAGCGTGATAGGAGAATTAGTAATCAAGCGCCAATTGTCGTAAATGAAGTTGTTGGTTATATATGTGATCTTCCGTCTTGTGCGGATTAAAGCGGTTAATAATAAGCGGGATAAACATCATTGTGGATAGGATTAATGCATCCCAGGGTTAGTCTTTCTTGATATTTGTTTCCTTGATATTTTATTGCTTTAGTTTATTTTCTTGTTGTTACCTTTGCTTTGGATTTAATTATCAAAGCCCTAAAATTCACAACCCAAATTCCGTGCTTGGATAATGATGAATTATTGTTGAATTAGCTTCGTGTTTTCGGATTGCAATCCACATGGATACGATACCGCTTACCTTATACTTGCGCGTTGCGTGTTAGAAAAGTGAGCGATCATGCAACTCGTTCAATCCTACTATTTCAAGATTATTCATATTTTAAGAGTCGGATTATTTTTTATGATCGAGCTTTGTTGTCGACCGTCTTGATGAGTGAGAACTTGGGTCCACCCACAGATTTCTTGATAAATCTATGGTCTGCATCTCGTTCAAAGCCATCGATCTTCTTCTGGATATTCCGTAGAAGGGTGAGAATCTCTTCCTGCTTAATTCCTGTGGAACGCTATATTGATAGTTACCGTAATATTGCACCGTCTTCTAGATCTCCCTTAATTCCATCGAATTTGAGGAATCCGGTGAAATTTGTTTAAAACTAGGAGCAGATGATACTTCTTTATTTTTTGTCTCCATCAACCGTGGGGTGGATGTGTACTCCTCTGGATAATTCTCAATGCCAGTCGTTGATGATCACTGCTTCTTCAGCTCTCCTCAAGTTTGCGTGGACATATCGGATTTCTTGTTATGTTCCTCCGTTTTGAGCATAACGTTCAAAACTTACTTCAATCCATCTAAGAATATCTCTTAGACGGTTTCCTTTTCTCTTCAATTTTTGGAGAAAAATCATGTATACATCGCATCTCGGACAAGGATCCAGATCCATGATTTTTCTTGGAGTCTTCTCCGTTAGGATAATACATTATAAATTAAATATTTTATATTTCCTCAGTAAAACCTAGTCTCGATACAATTTTAGAAACGTAGAATCAGAAATTAAAAATCTTAGGATAATTTCCTTGTACGTGGCGTTGTTACACCTCTCAGACCTACTAACAAAGTTAGCATTGGCACGAAAGAAATTTCTAACCAATATACAATGGATACCATCCATGAGATTTTAATAGCATAAGATTATAACATAACAAAGCATAAGAAAATCGATTGTCTATAGCAAAACAAGTGTGTCCATAGCTATTTTGACAAATCAAAAGGGTAATCTACTCATTTGGGTATTTCTTACATGGTTTTATAAAATTAATTAAATTAGACATTTATGTTATAAATTTGGTTAATTAATAATTTTCCCCTAATTTTAGCATGATTTAAATTAGGGATCGAATATGATGAATGCTATATTAAAATGAAGAAATCTGGGACTTTAATTTCGTTATGTTATGTCTACATTTTCTCCCCGATGCTAAATCCGATATTGTGATGTTTATTATTATAAGCATGCAATTGTGCTTATAAAAAAACTGAAAATTAATGAATTCTCAATAGAGTACAGGTGGTATTAGGGGTTGTATGGGTGTGCAGTTTTGATATTATTCATTAATTAAATTTATACTTGGATCTAGGATATAATAGGCAAACCAAATTTTGTAAAATAATGTTCTTTTATAATAATGTATAGATTTGGAATTAATAAGTGATAATGGTTTCGAAAATGCGGCTAGATTTTTATGAATACTTGTGTTTGAAAAAAGAGAGAAAAATTGGATGTTCTCTTTATTAGTTCTTTAATTTGTTGATATCATGCTTGAGGTATATGTGATGTGTTTTTATCATTGAACAATTGATTATTAGTAACATTGATGTCGCATTGTAAAGTATTTATAATTTCCACGCATTTTTTCCAGCTCAAATTATACACACTTTATTCATTATTTAATATTGTTTTACGTTTTTATAGCAAAATGTCTCATATTATGGAGGCTAGCTCCACCTTCATTAGTGGATTTTTTGTATTGTTGTGACAATATTAGAAAAAGATTATAATTACATTAAAATATTATTTAGGGTTAAAAATAGGATCAATGCAATATTGCGTTAAAAATATTATTAACTTCTAACTTCACTTTAAAGCTCTAATTAATTATAGTCGGGCCCTCCTAAGATATTTTTCAGGCTCTGACACTAAAGATAAGTACAAGGTATATTTGTAATTTTTGTAAGTTGGAGCTAAAAAATCTAACATTCCATGCACAAATAGATCGAAATTTCATATTCATCAAAGTATGGAAGTCTCAAAAGGGGGTTGTATGAAAAGATCTGTATTTATTATATACTTGACATTTTAGATCAATCATTTGTTGAATAGAAAAGTACACAATGCATTCTTGCAATCTCATACTTTATCTCGTTGGTGACCGGTTGGTTAAGTGTGATTTTCAGTGGAATGAGAGATCCTTTGGAGTTTGGAGGTTACTTGGATATTTTGTAGCTTCTTTAGCAATATTTTAGTATGAGTATTGCTTATTATATATTTAATAATTGCTTATTATTAGTTAAAACTGTGCTTTATTTGACGTTTGCATTATGATAATTATATTTGTTAGTTATTAGCCAAATAAATATATACGAATTGAATTACATCATCTCTCGTCAAAGGTTATATTCTATTTTGGTGATACCTCTATCATGTTATTTATTGGGAGTTCAAGAAAAATCGCCGTTAAATATGTCAGAGTCGCACGATTTCTGTGTGGCATCTTTGTAGCAGTCCTTTACTTAGTTTGGACTGTAATATGATGATAAAGGTGATCTTAAACCTAAAATGACTAATAGGATGTTTGGTTAAGCTTATAAGCTCCAACGACTTATAAGATGTTTTAAGAGCTTATAAGATATAATGTCTCAAAAGCTTATAAGTCGTCAAAGTGTTTGGATAATTGAACTTATAAGCTAGAGAGAAAATCGTGAGTTAAAGAGAAAAAATTGAAGAGTTGTGAAGTTGATAGGATATATGTTGAAATAATGAATCATATTAAGGTTATTGTGATAAATTCATTGTTATTTATAAGCTTATGGAAAATAAATTAGGGTTGAGAAATATTTTTGGGGTTGATGACTTATTTTTGAAGGAGCTTATAAGTTGTTTAGAAACTTATTTTGTCAAACACTTCACAAGAACTTATAAGCTCACAAACAACTTATAAACTATTTTTGGAAGCTTATAAGCTTAGAGAAACACCCTCTAAAGCTAACAACATTATTTCTTTGTTTTTCAAATTAAGTCCAACATTAAATGTTTTTAGGAATTACAAATTTATTTCACCAGAAAACTGTTGCCAATATCCCTTTATTTTATATTCGCTCTACCACAACATAGATAATTTCACACATTTAAAAAAATTACAGTCAACATAAGTTGAATTTTAGTGGAAATACATATATATAGCCATCCAAGTTAAGGAATATCAAATTATAGCCACGAACATAAAAATGTCAAATTATAGCTAAGTTGTTGGTCCTATTGGGACTATTATCACCAAATAGCACCGATAGGACCATTTAATCCTATTGGTACTATTGGTACTATTTGGCTATAATTTGACATTTTATGTTCGTGGCTATAATTTGACATTCCTTAACGGATGACTATATAACCCATGCTCTTTAAATTATATATATATATATATATATATATATATATATATATATATATATATATAACATATTCATTAATTAATAATGTGGAGTAACTAATTATAATAAGAGGCTTTACGTGGAAATGATAATTGATAAATCTTGTATGCGAGATTTATGAAAGCAGTAAAGAACACGAGAGACTTTTACGTGGTTCGATCAAGAATAAGATCTACGTCCACGGAGAAGTGATTCCTCAATACTTTCACTATGTCGGATTACAATGAATGTATTGAAAAGCTCTAGTATTCAAAATAGTTGCTAACCCTTCTACCTTCAACCTAACCTCTATTTATACATGTAGTGGATCTCTAAAGATTGATCGATCCCTCGCCTTGTGGGATCCGATCTCCTTCTATATCTTGATCCTCGAATATCTCCTTCAATATCTCTTCTTCGATTTGGTTTTGAATAGGGTTTAGATGTTGGCTTTGTGCTTAACCGCGTAGGGTCGTCCATTAGGTCAGGCCCAGTTCACTTGGGTCTGCCATTGGGCCTGAGCGGTTGGGCCATATCCTATCATAGACCCCCCCCCAATTAGTCGAGCAACAAGCGTGCGAGGTGGGGTGAAGAGCTCATTTTACCGAGGTTGGTTGTTGCTCTACCGAGGTTGTTGTCGAAGGTTCTCAATCTTTTGATGTCAAGGTTGGATTGATTTGCACGGATCCGAATCGAGCTAGACGCTTTGCCGCTCGACCGAATTGACCGTTGCCACGTTCCGAATCGAGTCGCCAAGTTAGATGCTAATATACGCCTGGAGGATGCCGAGGTCCGAATCGAATCATCCACATTGGATGGCGACGTCCGTCGTGGGTATGCCGAGGCTCGAATCGAAGTCGTACCGGTTGGACGATGATGTCCGCTCGAGGACACCGAGGTCCGAATCGAATCATCCTCGCGGATGGCGATGTCCGCTCGGAGGCACCGCGGTCCGATTCGAATCATCCGAATCGAGGCGGTGTGATGAGTGCACGATTAGACCGGCGACCGCCGCCCTAGAATACGTCATATGCGCCAGGCGGTTGGTGGGTGCTCGAAACTCGCGCGCGCGTCTACTTCACGTCAAATCGTGGTTAGCCACGTGGGAAGTTGAAAAGGCAGTTTTTGGGCGCCTTTTGTACTTTAAATAGCTGGGGATAGAGAAACTGTTCATTTTCTTCTTCCTCATTTGCTCCAGAGAGAAATTTCAGAGCTTTTTCCAAAAATTCTTTCAGAACTTCATCGGAGAAGCAAAATCCCTCACTGAAAAAGTAAGTATGTCTTCTTCATCTTCTTCTTCGTCTATGTCTAGGTCTACCCGATCATCTTCTTCCCCCGATAATGAGGTCGAAATCAAGGATTATATGTGCCATACCTTGATGGGTAGGTCTAGGGGGATTAGCGCTAGGGTTCTGGCGATACCATATGTCTAGGATGAGTGGAAGGTCAGGGATGCTAGCTCGTCTCTGACCGTCTTCGATTTATGTAGGATAGCGAAGGAATGCCATATTCCGACGAAGGCCTGGTGGTGCCTGCCGCAAAAAGGTGATAGAGCTATGGCCCCTCCGAGGATTTACTACGATGTATGTAAATGCCTCGAAGGCGGGCTTAGTTCCCTCGCCCCTATCTTTTGAGTATTCAAATATTTTCAAATTTCGAGATGCTACTTGACCCTCAACTCCATTAGGTCGGTGGTCGGGCTAGGTTTTACTGTTACGGCCTTAGCGGTAAGCTCTCCTTCGAGGTCCCGATGTATTTTTTAGCCAAGAGTTTAGGAGTGTATATTATTTGTCACATCGGCAATGCTCAGTGATCGCCTCTAAGTGCCCCGATGGCAAAGAAAGTTTTTCTTTTGCGGGTTGACGGCACCGTGGTATAAGTGGGGTATGGACAAGATGAGGATGTGAAGGTGAAACCCTGGGTGCCCTAGAGGCTAGATCAACTCATTTGGTGAAATATTCATGACTTCACCGAGGACGACCGAATGATGCCGAAATGAGCATACATAGGTCGGAGGCCTCGTAGGATCGGGTCGGATCGGGTAGGGTACCTCTTTTCCTTATTCGCCTTTATGTCTCGATGTCATAAATATCTTGTGACTTCAGGGGCGACACAGATGATGCCGAGGTGAGCATACACATGGGTGGACCTGGGATCTAATTACCGAATGATTTAAGATTATGTAATGTCATTATCATAGCGATGGTCGTGTAGGAAAATATGTTAACCCTCGCCCAGGATCAATCTTGGTGTTTAATTCACTTCATACATCGTCTAGATTAATCGCAACATCTTACCTTTATGCAATGGGGTCGGAGCTCGGAACCGTCGAAGGGTGACCTTACGAAGTACCGATGCCCAAACGTCTTTGAGGACTCCTGGAGAATGCTTCGCCAATCATGCTCTATGTCGATGTCATTGTAGGACTAACGCATTTCTTTCTTGCATCCCAAGTGCAGAAGAAGCTATTACGATCCACGATTATTTACAAGGCAAAGCTGCCATCTGAATGGACATATCGCCACCTCCAACACGAACCATCACCGATGGGCCTCACTTAAATTAATTATTTATGTTCAGAGCCACCGTGCAGAAGAAGGCGAGGAGGATCGAGGGTTATACAATAAACCTTTGAGCTCCTAAGGGGCCGACATCGCAAGGCACCCGTGGTGGTGGCCGACCTCGTGGTTCTTCACCATGGTGGGACCTTAGGCTGGTGACGGTGGCAAGTCTTCTTATCTATCTTAGCTTTAAACATGACAATCTCCTTCAGTCGTCCGAGTGTGAAACTTTTATATCTCATAAACGACCAATTCTAGGTTACGTGATCTTCTACGATGCATCTAACTTATATTGAGATAAGGGGACACGAATATATGCAAGTATTGAACCAAAGGAGATTGTAAGCTGGTTAGGAAACATTGATACAACTGACCAGCTGCTTAATCTCGACAATTTCCCACTTATACTAAAGCAAACTTTTAGTATACAATGTGTCTTTCTACTAGCTATTACAAACAACCATCACTTTGCTTCTCCCACTTATACAGTTTCGTTTCTAAGCCTGGGTGCCATGACTCAATCCGAGTCTCTAGTGTCATGGTGATGGCATCGTAGACTTTTTGGCGCAGTGCTCTTCATGAATGGATCCGCTGTAAGGAATTTTACGTCAGATCAATCTTTTCAATCGGCCGCCACTGTCTAACGATTTCTCGTATGACACGGTACTTTCATGTGTTTGAGTAGCCTTGTGGGTCCGTGGTTCGCTTCGAGGTTTGCCGCTGCGACCGAATGTATCACGATGAACTATGATACTCTTGGGCGAACCGGTACCACATCTAGATCCATGAATTAGTTCTTGAACCATCTGACCTCCTTAGAAAGCCTCACGAGCGGCTACATATTCGGCTTCCATGGTAGAGTCCATAATCATCACATTGCACTGTGAGGATCTGCTCCACATCCCAAGGTAAACACATAGCCCGAGGTTGACTTTTTCTCATCACGAGTCACTTGGAAATCCAGTGCAGATAACCCAAAGGCATTAGACTATCTCAGATGGTAAAGCTCCATAATCTCGGGGTCCTTTTCGGTACTTGGTATATACTCGGGATTCAACGAGGCTTGTCAGTGGTTAGATCGATATCTAGCTACTATACTCTTCGTGCTAGCGGATATCGCCGACCTCGCATAAAGCATTACGTGCATGAGACTTCTATGGCTGAAGCGTGGGAACTTGTCTCATTTCCTCTATCTCCTTTGGGTCATAGGTATTGCTGCTTTCGTAAAGGCACGCCATGCGAAAGGTAGCAATCCTTTCTTGGCGGTCAGATACTAAAAGCAGTAATCACATGTCGATGTAAGGCGCCCGAGATAAGCTCAACATTTTTTCTTGCGATCTCGGTGAAACCTTGATCCCAAGATATACGTACGCATCTCCTAAGTCTCTTCGTTTGAAATTGATCGGATAACCGACTCTACGGCCGATAATGAATTCACGTTGTTTGCCGACTAGAAGGATGTCATCTACATAAAGTGCACGAAATACCACATCACAGTTGACATCTAGCAAGACACACACAACTCTCGCTAGCGGTGGGTAACCATAGGACTTTACTACCTCGTCAAAGCGTGAAGTTCCATGATCGGGAGGCACCTTGGCAGCCAAATGGACCTTAGCTTCCATACTAGATGTTCTTCACCCTTACCACATAACCCGGTTCTTGCGTATAGATGTCTCTCACCTTCCTCGAGGTAACCGTTTAGAAAAGCGGTTTTAGCATCCATTTGCGAACCTCTGGTTCGAGTGGTACGCTATGGTCGGAAGAATTCATGGACTTGAGCATTGCTACAGTGCAAAAAGGTCTCATGAAATCGATGCCCTCGATCCAGTGTACCTTCGCCACGTTCCCCGGCATTGAAAGAAACCTCTCCATCGGAATCTCTCTTACTCTTGTATATCCACTTACTACTGTACGGCTTCCTTGCCATACGGTAGAGTGTCTTTTCATACATCCATAGTTATGGACTCATTTCTAAGTCGTAGCGGTGTGCCGTGATCTGCATCTATATCAGATCGGCCTCCCACAGATGTCCATGGGTCGATTATTCGTGTTTGTCTGCCGACCAACCAGAAGGTCACCCAACATAATCCTTTCGGGGACGAACAACCCTCCCACTCACAGTTCTCTGAGCACGTTGATAGCAGCGGTGGTGCGGATACTTGTGGTTCTAACTTGCACATCTTGCGTGGGTACCACTTATGCGGTCGGTATCTCGGTGGAACTCGACCACTTGAATTTCTTGAAGTATCGGGTGTCGATCCTCCCACTAGACTCGACATCTCGTACCTTTGGCCTGATAGATTGGTGGAATACGATCATCTTCTAATTTGAAGAATGATTTCAACTTTGGTTTATGATTTTTCATATAGTCCTCTTCTAAGAATCGAGCATTAGTGCTAATAATGACCTTCGATCCTATTTGACTATAGAATAAACCACCTTCGTTCCTCTGGGATAGCCCGATAAAGCAGGACTTGGGTCGGATCTAGCCTCAACTTGTCGTTATTCTTGTTCAAAGGCACGTGTCTTTGGGCCCCTATCTCTTATGTGGCTTAAACTAGGCTTCATGCCACGAACCACAACTCGAAGGGGTCTTTTCGTTGACTTGGATGGTGCAAGATTTAGCAAGTATGCCCATTGTTTCTAAGGCATACCCCGAGCGTAATAAGCAATGTTGCATAACTCATCATTGATCTAACCATTTCCAAAAGTCATATTTCTTAGCTCGACACGCCCATTTCTTTGTGGTGTGCCCGGTGAAGTCTTGTTTGGGATGTAATCCACGCACTAGATAGTCCATAAACTCGTTCTTGAGGTATTATCGCCATCGCGATCGAGCCTTGATGACTTGATACTTTACTGGCAACCGTCTCCACTTCCGGCTTAAACTCTTTGAATTTCTCAAAGCATTGAGTTCTTCTGTGAAGCGGTATATGTATCCGTACCTTAGTGTCGTCGATGAAAGTGACAAAATACTCGTACCTCCATCGAGCTTGTGTGGACATCGGTCCACCACGGTCGAAATGGACTAACTCCAACATTTCTTTGGCTCTATAACCCTTCGCTTTGAGAAGGATCGGTCGACATCTTACCTTCTATCTGAGGATTAGCGGTGGGAGCAGTGGCAGTGAGATTACCTAACGTTCCATTCTTAGCAGATCTGGATCCTATTTAGGTGATGTGACCTAATCTAAGATGCCGAGAGAAAAGTAGAGTCATCTTACGAAAAACTTTCTTTTTTAGGGTTTGATGTAGATCTGACATAGTTATAGGTATTATGTTTCTTGAGAAATAGTATAAAGCGAATTATATAAGGTGCCCACACGGATAACCCGTCATTTCTTATGATAGAAACACCCTATCAAAATAACAGAATATCCGTGAGTAAATAATTTGGAAAGCAGAAACAAGGTTCCATAGAAAATCCGGCACATATAAAACGTCTTTCAAAACTAAAGCTGTTGTCCCAAACATAAAAACATCTCCAAGCGCATCGGCCCGACTTTAGCGCGTTGCCCATGGAGATCGTTATCTACCGCCATCAAGCGACTCCTTGTCTGCAGGAACCCCCGCAGGTGTAACAAACATGATCGATTCGCCCATATCTACTACAAGAATGGGTAGAACAAGTCGCTAAACATGTTTAGTTACTAAAAGACGGCAGTACCTTGAGCGTGACATAGGGCACTCAGCCTTCCGATGCCAGGTCTTACCGCTTGAAGCACTTGCCGCTTCTCCTGGCTTCTTCAAGCCTCAGAATGGCAACCATGTTCTTGCTCCCATTACTCCCACTGTTTCCTTGCCTCTACCACCTTTGGTTCACTTTTCTATTTCCGTTTTGCGATGAAAATTTTGGGCCCTTAGATGTGCTAGCGAGAGCATGTCTCCTTTCCATAACTCCTTCATGACAGCGAGATCATTAAACAGCGACTAAGTGTAAACTCGGTCTTGCTCATGATCGCATTCCTTAGCAGTTCTCAAAAGACTTGGGCGGTGTATTGAGGATGATATCGACCTTGGCCGCCGTCGATACTCATCTGGCCAGTCAAGACTATCCGTGAGATGGTCGTGTGGGAGACATGTTCATGGACGAAATTCTTCTTCCGTCTTACACGCGCGAGATTTCTCTCATTGTGTGGAGCGGTTGTCCGATCCACTGCCCAAACTTACTCTCGAGACTTGACCAAATATCGATCGCGTCTACCGTCGATCGATCTTTGCGGACTGCAAGCCTTTGGACATAGTAATCATCATGTAGCATTTAGCCGTATTGTTTGACTTATTCCAAAGTCGCCTTGACTCATTGCTCATTAGTCGATCGTCGATGAAGGGCATCGGGTTTAGGAGTAGTGAGAACAAACATGTGTTCTTCCGATAAGAACATATTCCATGTTTCGGTTCCACTCGATAAATTTGGACGGATAACGGTTTAATGCGAGCATATTGATAATCGGTAAGAAGAGACATATCTCGAAACGATAATGTAAAACACATAAAGCATACGATCGCCAAATAATTAAAGTAACAATAATATTGTAACCTTTTGATAAATAATAATGGTGAAACCTCCAATCGCCAAACAATTCCACATCTGAGCAGCGCGTGTGGGCGTTTACATGAACCCCCGACGAGACTAAAATATACCTTTTAGTCGTTTAATTTCAATCCATGTCAACTTATCCTTATGACAAATGAAATTAACGATTGGACCTTACTAGACCACATCACTATATCATGAAGGACTTGTGGGAAGTTGTGCTGAGGTGATGTCTAGCGATGACCACAATTTTAACAATGAAAATGAATTCTTAGAATTGGTATACTCCTCCTGGACCATACGCGCTTCCAATTCAAATTCTTTTGTTATCTCATTTTATATCTATCTCTAGAGAACTTATGAAAATCGCACATACTGACCCGCGCGTGTGGGCGTTTACACATGAAACTCCCCTTCCAATAGATTTAAAATGTTTTATTTAGAAATCTCATCTAACAAACTTATGATAAGCGATGCAAGCAAACCGCGTGTGGGCGTTTACTCACGGTCGTCTCACTTTGTTTAGAGATCAAAAAGTGGAGGTCTTGACATTTTAATTTGAAAATTAATTTGTCGGGTTGCTTAACAATCTTTTTATTCAAAAGGTTTGTCCATGCAGATCACGTAATCCTAGCATGCTTTTCTATAGAACTCGACATGTAAAACATGCTATGAAATTCTAAAATATGCTTGATAAGCGCGATAAACCTAGCATGCTTATCATGCGCATTCAATTCGTAAAACACTTAAAGGTTTCATCGGCGTAATATAAACATACATAACGTACTCTGCATATTTTAAACATCCACGACATGCATATGAGCGATAAAATAAAATAAAACGTTCGCGATATTGTGATGAAACTGCACATTTAAATCTAATCTATTACATATATTTACAAAGTACGAATAAAACTTGACGGGCCTCGCGTGCGAACACGGACGGATTCAACAAATGGGCCTCGCGTGCCGCGGGCGCGGACAGGAAAATCTGGAAAAGCGGGTGCAGGCGGGTCATCTGTCAATCGGCGGGCGCAAAGCGAAATGACCGCCAACCGCTCTTGTCACTTAGCGTGCTTGCGTGGTCTCATGAACTCATCCATGCGATCGCTAAAGCGACCGCGACGCAACGAACAGTTTATGCGTGGCCACCGCCCGAGCGGCGAACGTCTGCCGAGGCGTCGTCGCCCAGTGACCGTACCTCGCGACCGCGAATACGCTTTCATGAGCATCGGGTTTCTCAGCGTCAGTTGTCGTGCCCGTCGCGTAGCTCGCCGCGACGCGCCACAGCCTCACGGGTAATCCTCGAGACATGAGCTCGGCTACTTCAGGGCGCCGGGGATCTCATGGCGAGAGCGCCCGCCGTCCGATGACCCTCGCGATCGCCCTCGCGACACGAGGCTCGCTCGTGAAACCGCCCAAATGTCTCGCCGAGACCTCCCGTCGTTTGCTTCTTCGTTCTTTCGTCTCGTTCTTTCTTTACGGATAAGATTTACATAATAAATCTAATCTAACCACGGTTTTCATGGTGTAAAAACAAAATCCGACAAAACAATAAGCGAGCCCGATGAGCAGCGATAAAGCATGCGTAATAATCAGCGTGAATTAATCCAGCAGCCATCTGATCCGGGGCTACGTACAGTGTAGGAAAACATATGTTAACCCTGCGCCCGAGGATCCATCTTGGGTGTTTAATTCACCATACATTGATTATCTATGCGATCGCAACACGTGGGGTTTGCTTTGGATACGTCGAGGTGGATCGAGCGGAGACGACGGAAACGTGCACCTTCCTCTGTATCACGATGCCCAATCTCCAGCGTAAAACGATCTATGGAGAACGAAAATCAAATAAAACTTTCTCTCTCAAGCACTATGAGATGGCGAAAATCTTGTGGTTAATATGTGAGCATTAACTGGACTTTATCTCATACCTTATATTTATAATGCACTACCTTAATCCCATATGGAAATTACCATAATCATATGGAAAGTACCATAATCTATATGGAATATTACCATAATCTTAGGATTATTTCCATACTTTAGGGATTATTTCCATACTCGTGGATTATTACCATAATCTTATATGGAAAGGATCTATGCATATACCATAAATATAATAATATCCTTGTGGGATAAAGAGAATAAAATCTTACCATTGGGAGCATGAGGCGCTCGATTTTCCTTGGCTACGGGCTTTGGATGGGCCGACCAGGATCAAATCACGAGGAATAAAGATGGGCCTCAAATAAATTAATTATCTTATGTTCGGCCAGGAACATAAATTAATTTATAAACATTCGATCATTCCACTGAGAGAAGAATGTTGACTTACCCTTTATTACCGAAGTTGAGTCGGGCTTGCACTTGAACATTCTGAATCCCGTATTTAAGATATCGAGCGTCCGTTAATCATTTATAGCAATCGGCGCTTAAAGCGATTAATAACTTCATTTCATAAGTAGTACCACTCAACCTTATTATTGTGCTTGAGCTAACTCAACTGCGGGGTTTAGTACAATAAACCTTTTGAGCTCCTTAAGAGGACGTCGTCGTCCTAAGCGGATACGGTGACTCGACATGGATAACTAGCGTGACATCAACCTTGCCACCACCCGAATCACGAGAATCTTGGGTTAGAACTATCTAACCTCGCTCCTAACAAGTCAAGTGATGATGGACCAACTCATACTCACCTAATACCTTATCGAGGTTTAGATCGCCGTGAAGTCACCGAGATCTTGGTTCTTCACGATGGTGGAAAGAAGAACACATCTCCGTGATCCTTGATACGTCGAGGCGTGCCCGGCATAGACAAACAACTAAGTCAGTCACTTCTTATCTATCTGCGGCTAAACCGACGCACGCCGAGCGAGGCGGATCCAACCTCGGCGGTGATACCCGCACTGAGATTACATACGAGGTGCGGTTCAAGCTCCCTATATCCTTCCGAAGGTATGGGTTTATAACGCGTCTGCCGTTATTTCCTTCGCCATGTGTTTCTTATTGTGTGATTTTTGAATTTGGGATGTGACTTGGTGATGGGGAGCTGCACCGCATGGCGGATTCATCGCCGGGCGTCTCGGTGTGGGCGGTGGAGAGCAGCCACTGCCGAGACCGCTAGGGCCCGCCGAGGCTGCGAGGATGGATGCCGAGGTCACAAGGGCATGCTAAGGCCGCTCGAAGAAGAAGACTCGGGCACTTGCGGTGGCCCGTGCCGAAGTGGAGGGTGCTCGAGAGGCAGGTGAGTCGGAGAAGAAGCTCGCCGAAGAGAAAATGCCTTCTTTGGCGGGCAAGGGCCTATCTTGAGGGCCTTCGCCAGTGAGCTCATCGAATCGAGACCTCTCCTCCTTCATTTCCGACACAGCCACCGTTCTCGGTCGCGGTGGTATCAGACCATCCGGAAAGTTGGCGGTGAGATGCACGACTTGACAAGGTCGGGCATGGGTGGGTCAGTCGCTCGGGACTCTGCAGGAAGGACTACGCTCGCGTGATTGCCAAGGCGAGTTCCTTCCCCTGCTGGAGACTTTGGCTTCCTCCACTTCTCTCCGGCGGCCGAGGCCGTGACCCGATCTGAGGAGGATGAAGGCGAGCTTGAGAACTCCTCGCCGAGGTCTGGGCTGGGCGGGGAGGCGGGCCAAGCTCAAGTCTCCCTTGAAGGGGGCCAGCAGCAGGAGGAGGAGCGGCGGGAGGATGCAGTGAGCCCTCAAAGAGGCTCGGGTCAGAGCCGTTGTAATAGGTTGAAGTCATGCGGGGTCATTAGGATCCCGAGCTTTGTAAATTTCACTTTTGTGAATAATAAATACACCTTTTGATATGAATGTGTTTCTCTTGTTTTAGCACTCCTCTTCTCATTATATTGGGCTAGATCACGATCTCTTGACCAAGGTGAAGAGGTCAGAGGTGCTTTGGTGAGAAGGATTAGGAGGTGGTGTCGAGGAGGCCGATCGGCGGTGACCTAGACTTTGCAGCATAGATAGCCAAGTTCTTGGGGTCGGTAGCTTGACATCGTCGACCAAGGTGGCAGTTGCAAGGGGCTAAGCGGTGGCCGTCTTACAGCGAGAACGGCTTGAAGCTAAGAATCATTCATCGGAAGTCCGGCGGATGTCTCTGCCGGCGTCATTCGAGGTCACGATCTTGTGTGAAGAACATTTCGGTGGCTCAAGAGAAGTTGGCGCGGATCTCGGAGGAGCATCTTTGAATATGAAGCGGTGATCCACCGATCTGGTGGTATTACTATATCGAGGAGCGATGACCGAGCTCGAACACTTGCCGCAGGGGCATGGTCTTGAGGGACGAGGAGAGGCTAACAACAAGAATTTTAAAGGCGCCTCGATGCCTTGGTCAAATGCCTTCAACTACGAGCTCGTCCATAAGCGGCGTATGCCGAGCCAGCACACCGGACTCGGTCGACCACGCCGCGTGAGAGTTGAAGAAGTCGGGACGGGTGGCGGTTATATGGACCATGCCGAGTGCTTGGTGATGGGAGCGGACATATGTCGGAGATGTCGTCTCGTGGTCGGGCCCCATCATCGGGGAGCTGGCGGGCGAGGGCCTCGGTCGGCTAGGAAGGATGTCAGGTCGGGGTCGAGGTTGTACCCCTGGTGGGGTCTCGAGATCAAGAGGCAGGAGTTCGACCTCGGCCGTGGGCGTCCACCGGTCGGGCGCTTCTACGCTGGAATAGGTCGTGGTGGCCGACCTCGTCGGTGGGTGGAAGGCACCGAGTTCATCCGGGTGTTCATCGTCGACAGGGGACTTTGTTTCGAGCTGGTGTAGCTTCAGTGAGTCTTGGCAGTGGAGCTCTAAGCTTGAGTGATCGTATATAGCTTAGGACTTGGTTTATAGTCATAAATGTATTTAGACTTTGTACAAAGTGTATATTTTCCCCTAAAGAGGTACAAATATAGCTTAGGACTTGGTTTTAGTCGTAAATGTATTTAGGCATGATTGCATCAAGTGTATATCTTCCCAATAAAGGGGTATAAATTATACGAGATCCGATCGGACATCGTTTGCATGTAGATGTTTAAATTAACGAGTAATCTGTATGCCTCACACGTAGATGTTCAAATCAATGAGTTTTCTGTGTGCTTGCACGGAGATGTTTCAAATTAATGAGTAATCTATATGTGATGGGGTGATCCCCTGGCGCGCGCTTAGTTGTCATCTTCGCAAGGGCGTCCCCTTTTGAAGGTTAATTATGTTTTATCCGAATGGATGTTCACATAAATATAAGATGAGACGAAGTAATCCACTTATTAGAAAAACAGATGTTTTATTGATAAGTAAATGACATCGCACTTCGGAAAAGCAAAAAGAGGGCTAACATGATGCCGATCTGAAATCAAAGCTATGTAAAATACCTCCTCGGATGGTGATATGCCGAGTTAGGAAATAAGTGCACCGATAGGTGAGCAAGCTTATAGGCCCTTTGCCGAGGTCCTCGTGGGACGCGGTATGGGCCTTCCCATGTCGGTTCTAATTTATTAAGGTGCTCGGCTTTCTTGGCCTTATTGTTTAGTGGGGCAGTCGCCTACTTGGAGTGTGGAGCTTTACCCTCTTGTTTTAGTACCTTGCGACTGGCATTTGTACTTGGCTTCATTGATGAAGGCGAGCTCACGTTTTCTTCTAGAGCATCGAGGTTGACCGTAGGTTCTCGCCGTTGTCGTCTTTGGTTGAAGTGAAATGCGTGGGCTCGGTGCGTCGATCTCGGTGGTATGACGGCCTCGGTGCCGTAGACTAAGGTGAAGGGTGTTTCTCCGTGAAGTGCGAGTTGTGGATTACATGCGACCGAGAGGACTTGAGGAGATTTTCAACCCAATCCCTTTGGCTCGATCTAACCTCTTTTCAATCCTTGAGCGATCGTGCGGTTTGTCACCCGGTCCGACCATTCGCTGTGGGTGTGCAACCGAGGTGAACTGTTGTTTGATCCGGAGCTCTTCACACCACTCTTTGAAGTTTTTTCGTCGACGAGGCGGGTGCCGTTGTCCGAGATCAAGATATGTGGTATGCCGGCGACAAACTATGTTTTTACAAAGAATGTATGCGAATCCTTACGCTCGTGAGGTTTGAAAGAGGCTCCGCTTCGACCCACTTTGTGAAGTAGTCTATGGCTCAACCAAATACCGAAGTTGGCCTGGTGCCCGGTCGAAGGGACCAACAATGTCGATTCCCAGCTGCATAAAAAGCGAGGACTTTGTGAGGCCATCGAGGTCGGCCTGCGAGGCGAGCTTGACCGTGGCGTGAAGGCGGCGCGGACACTTCACGACGAGCTCGGCCGAATCTTGGATGAGGGTGGGCTAATAATACCATGACCTCAGCGTCTTCTTTGAGAGAGCTCGTGATCCGATGTGGCTTCCACAAGATCCCATGTGAATCTCGTTGAGTACGTAGTCCGCTTTTTCTGGCCCAAGGCATCTCAGGAGTGGTTGAAGGTAGGATTTCCTGTAGAGAGTGCCTTCATGCGTGAGGTACTTTTGGGATTTGACCATCATCTTTTTGGCTTCGAGCCGATCCTGGGGTAGTACACCTTCTTTCAGATATGCCTTTATAGGAGACATCCAGTTCGGTTCTATCTCAGTGATGATGCCGATCTGGGGCTCCCCAATGCTTCTGGAATGAACTTCCTCCACTGGTGGGTTTCTTGATGATGAAGCTAATTTACTGAGGATGTCAGCTCGGCTGTTCTCTCCTCGTGGGAAACAATGAATTGTGGAATACCTGAATGAGGTTAGCATCTCTTTAGCCTTCTCAAGGTATTGCTTCATTCGATCCTCTTTGGCCTCGTATTTTCCTAAGACACAGTTTACCACGACACAGGAATCTCAAAGATTTGGATCTTTTCCACTTTCAATTCCTTTGTGAGGCTGAGTCCCGAGATCGATCTTCATACTCCACCTCGTTATTTGTGGTGGGAAGGAAAATCAAGTCTTGAGGTCACTTCTTGTTTTTCGGGCCGAGGAGCAAGATGCCCGCTCCGCCACTGCTTTTGCACGAAGCCCCATCCACATACATCCGCCAACAACCATCGGTGGGTCGGGGTGGGTTCCTCCGTTGTGAGGCGGAGGTGGAGTGACCTCTCGGTGGGACCGACCTCGGTAAATTTGGCCTCCACCGGAAATCGGCTAGAGCTTGCCCTTTATGGCGGTGCGGGGAGTATAAGATGTCATGCTCATGAGCCCGGTGCCCACTTGGCTATACGTCCTGATGATTCCGGTTTTGACAAGACTTGTCTCAGTGGTAAGTCAGTCAGTACTCGGATGGAATGGGCTTGAAAATAAGGTCGGAGATGTCGCTTGGCGTTCACCAGTGCCAATGCTATTTTTTCAAAGCTGGTGTACCTAGTCTCCAGTCCTTTGAGAGCTCGGTTGATGAAGTAGATAGGGAGTTGTCGTCCGATCTCATCTCGCACCAGTACCGCACTGATTGCCTCGTCCGAGGCGGCCAATATAAAGAAAGGAGCTCGCCTTCTTTCGGGGCGGTGGGCAGGTCGGCGAGGTACTCTTTCAACTGGATGAAGGCGACATGGTGTTCTTCCTCCCAGGCGAAGTCCGGGGCTCTTCTCAAGATCTTGAAGAAAGGAAGTTGTTTCTCGGTAGCCCGAGATAGGAATCTGCTGAGGGCGGCCAAGCATCCGGTGAGTTTGTGGATCTCACGGATTGTTTTTGGTACTTGCATGTCAAGTATCGTCTTCACCTTGGTGGGATTGGCCTTCAAGCCTTCTTGAGAAACCCAGCACCCCAGGAATTTCCCCGTTTTCACCATGAACGTGCACTTTTGGGGGTTGAGCTTGAGGTTGACCGACCTGAGGAGTTGGAGGATAGTTTTGAGGTCGTCGGCGCAACTTTCTATTTTTTGGCTTTTGACCACGATGTCGTCGACGTAGACCTCGACGATCTTCCCTATATGATCTTTGAATATTGCGTCCACCATCCTTTGGTAGGTAGCTCGATGTTTTCGGGTCGAAAGACATTTTTGATCTGTGAAGACAAAGTCGGTGATGAGCGCCGTTTTGGAGCATCCTCCTTACTCATCAAGACTTGGTGGTACCCGCATGCGGATCCGAGGCGAAGATTTCATGGCCCATGGTACCTCCACCTTCTTGTCGATATCGGGGAGGGGTAACAATCATTTGGGCGATGTTGTTGAGGTCGGTATAGTCGACACACACGCGCCACCCTCCCCCACTTTCGGACCACGATCGGATTAGCCATCCGGTAGGGTACTTGACCTCGAGCAGGATTTTGGCCTCACAGGTTGGGTCGCCTCGTCTCTTAAGACTGGCTGCTGCTCGTCAGCAAACCCTCTTTTCTTACGCGAGCGGTTTTGTGGCCGGGGTCGATGTTGAGTCGGTGAGTGATGAGCTCGGGTGACACTCCGGTCATGTCAGTGGGGACCATGCAAACACGTCCTGTATTGCCTCGAAGGCATGCGATGTCTTTGCCGGATATCCTTGGGACCCTAGGTGCCAACCTTGACGATTTTGGAGGGGTCGTCGTCATATAATTGGAGATCGTCAGTCATATCGTCCTGGGGCTGCAGCTTCTGAGGGTTCTGTAATTGCTAGGCCTGAGGTAAGGCCACATCTTGGGTTGAGACTTGTACGCATTCTTTAGCTGCCGTTTGGTCACCCTGGATGCTTAGCACCTCCACCGGGATGGATATTTTGATGGTGAGATGGTAGACCGAGTGAAGGCCTTGATGGCGTAGAGCCAGTCTCTCCCAAGGATGATGTTGTATGAAGAGGAAGCTCGGACCAGGAAGAACTGAATGGCCTTGGTGACCGACTTGGGAGCACGTCCCACGGTGACTGGAAGGGTGATAACGTCTTCTGGTTGGATCGCCTCCTGAGTGAAGCTTCGTAGTTTGGATGGTGCGGGATGTATTTGGATCCCTCCGACCTCGAGTTTGTCTAGGCAGCTTTGGAAAATGATGCTGACAGAGGCACCGAGACCCTGTGGACGTTCTTGTTGCCCACCACGGCTTGTATAGTAATAGCGTCTTGGTGGGGCATGATCTTGGGCACTAGGTCGTCATTGGAGAACACGATGCTCTCACCATCCCGGAGTCGTTTGTTTTTTGGCTCCTCGAGGATCGGTCCCCGAGCTTCAGTTTTCAACGACGACCTCGTCTTACCTATGGGCAGTCCGGTGATGGCATAGACTTGCTCCATTGTGTTGGGACCATCGTCCTCGTCATCTTCAGGTTGTGTCATCGTCGAGGTCGGCCCGCAGTTGTTGCCACCTCCATTCTTTCCTCTGTGCTTTTTATTCCCCGACTCAGGTCGGCCGAGGTACTTCTTAAGCGCCCCTCCTTTAACGAGCTCGTCGATCTGCGAACTCAAGTTTCTGTAATCCTCGGTATTGTGACCATACCCTTGGTAGTAATCACAATACTTATCTGTTGACCTCTTCTTGGATCCTCCTTTTATGGGAGGGGGTTTCGGGAAGAGCTCAGCGTGGAGCTCAAATATTTCCGCCCTCGATTTGAGCAGATGAGGCTTGTTGCCGCCAGGGTTTGGCCGAGGTCCCAGCCTGGATTCGATCGGACCTTTCTTGATCCTATCGAAGTCACTTCGACGATCAGTGCCTCTTCCTCGATCATCTGGCTTCTTCCTCCCGACCTTCTGCTCATCCCAGGTCTCTCTCTTCTTGCGATCCAACTCGTCCCCTTTGACGTAGTTGTTGACCAGGGTCCAGAGGCTACTCGCCGTCTTCGGCTTTTCCCTGGTGATCTCTTTGTTCAGTGCGCTAGGTCGGATCCCATTTTTGAACGCATTGATGATGTAGAGATCGTTACTTTCATCAATTTTGAGGGACTCCTTGATAAACCGCGAGACGAAATTTGACATCATCTCGTCTCGTCCTTGGTGGATAGTGAGCAGGTCGGATGATGGTTGCTGAGGTGGCATCTTCTGGTAGAAGCGCCATTTAAAGCGATCCATGAGATCCTTGAACGTGTATCTTTGTTACGGCGGGTGAGGTGAACCAACGTCGGGCGTTGGAGACCAGCACCTCGGGGAAGATTTTGCACATGTGAAAATCTTCCATTCCTTGATTCGCCATGTTGGTGGTGTAGGCAAAAAGGAAGTCGGAGGGATCCCCGAGGCCATCGTAAGCAGCGATGTTGGGTGCCCGATATCGTTGGGACAAAGGCGTATCCAGGATTTCCCTTGAGAAAGGGGAGATAATCCGTCCATGTCGATCGAACCCCGGTAGCTCGTTGCCATCTTTTTTCGGAGGGGTGGGAGACTGGTAGCGACGCCTGTCGTCTCTTTGATGAGGAGATCTACTCCGTCTCTCCTCTCTTCTGTCCCGTTCGGCTCCGTGGATGGTGTGCCGAGGTGAGCGACTTCGGTATTTGTACCGAGGTGACCGACTCCACGGGTGATGCCGGGGCGAATGATTGCGGTTGTCCCGTCGAGGTGATCAACTTCGGACGATGTGCTGAGGTGAGTGTTCTCGGCTATCTTGCTAAGGTGAGCATTCTCGGCTATCTCGCCGAGGTGAGCATTGATTATTTCGGAGGGACGAACGACCTCGGGCGCCCGTGACTACCAGTCCGGGCGTTCTTGAGGTGCCCGCTCCGTTTGCCCTCTGGTTGAGAAAATTCTAGAATTGGCCGATGTTGGCGTTGAGGAATTCGGACACGGCTCGGCCGAGGACCTCGTGAGATGGGTGAATTGTTTGTTCACCGGCGTTGAGATCGGCATCTTCCTCTTCGATAGGCGGCGATCACGAGGTGTATAGGAAGGTTTTCTATGTAACCCTCGGTGTATTGTTGTTGTCGACCTCGCGACCCCTTCCTTGACTGCGTGACCACTTGATTGGGGTCTTCAAGCGATTGTTGCCAAGACCACCGCGGTGCTAGCATTGCTGCAGTTCTTGCCATTGATTGTGTAGAAAAGCGAAGCTTTTGTTCAAATTTTCCACGACGGCGCCAATGATAAATCTTGTATGCAAGATTTATGAAAGCGATAAAGAACACGAGAGACTTTCGTGGTTCGATCAAGAATAAGATCTACGTCCACGGAGGAATGATTCCTCAATACTTTCACTATGTCGGATTACAATGAATGTATTGAAAAGCTCTAGTATTCAAAATAGTTGCTAACCCTTCTACCTTCAACCTAACCTCTATTTATACATGTAGTGGATCTCTAAAGATTGTACTGGATCCCTTGCCTTGTGGGATCCGATCTACTTCTATATCTTGATCCTTAAATATCTCCTTCAATATCTCTTCTTCGATTTGGTCTTGAATAGGGTTTAGATGTTGGGCTTCAGGCTTAACCGCGTAGGGCTGTCCATTAGGTCAGCCCAGTTCACTTGGGCCTGCCATTGGGCCTGAGCGGTTGGGCCATATCCCATCAATAATATTAACAAAGGACATGTTTAATGTGGAAACTAGACTATCTGATATGTTGGCACGACAAAAATAGTACTACATAATAACAATGTGATATATATGTTGGATTTGTATATTGAAAGCAGAATGATTGAGTTTCTATACAATGTTTAGTTACCACTATTATAATCTTCAATATGAATTGTTTACTTGATTCCATATGTTGTCCCATACAAAAGTTAGATTATACAGTGTGTAGAAGATCATATAGGTCTGTACGATTGGTTAAGCTAGTTGAGATATAAAAAGGATTACAGCTGAGACAACTTGAGGACAAGTTATCGGTATAGGCTGTCGTATAGATAAGAAATTACTTGACTTGGTTGTTTGTCTATGTTGGTACGTCTTGACGTATTGATTGATCACATTGAGATGAGTTCTTCTATCTGAACGTTGTGAAGAACCTAGATCTCGGTGAGTTTATGTTGATCTAAACCTCGATAAGGTTTTAAGTGAGTATGAGTTACTGACTATCACTTTGACTTGTTATGGGTGAGGGTTACATGAGATAACCCAAGATTTTCCACATCTTGGGAGGTAGAAGTGCTTGTATGTCATACTAGTTACCTGTATCGAGTCACTGTATTTGTGTAGGATGATGACGTCCCCTTAAGGAGCTTAAAAGGTTTATTGTACCAAACCCTGCAGACTGAGTAAGCTCAAGTACAATAATAAAGTTGAGTGGTACTTGACGACCACCTAAAACCCGTCGTCAAAGGTCCTAGGCGCGTCAAGATACTATTTATAATCTCCTTCAACTTGAATAAATAGTTCCGTATATGGAAAGTTAAGGGATCGAACCCAAGAGAGCTAGTTGTGTTGTTATTCGAGTTGTCACAGTTTGAGTAGAAGGTTGCCCAGAGGGCAAGGTGTCGATCTGGTGACGGTCTCGATGAGAAATGTCTTGAGAGAAAGATGCGGAAGCGAAAGTAAAACTGAAAATTAAACACAAGGTAAAGTCAAATAACAAGCAGTAGGGCGAGGGTTCCCATGTTGAGATCTTGGTCAAGGCGTCGGTCATAGGTTCAAAGGTTTTCTACGAGTGTATGTTGTTGGTTAAAGGTACCAAGGGTGGCACCCTTTTTGGTAAATCACGCACACACGGGCCCCCAGCCCCAACTTGCCCTTAGGTTTTAGGACGAAGTACAGAGACCCCCTGCCTTGCCCCCTTGCCAAGACACTCTTCCTACGAAGACACTTTACATGGTATCCCGCCCCAACAGCTTGACTCACTAGACAGCTCAACTAGCCACAGCCGGTGCAAGGAAGTGGCTCGCAGCCCTTTGCCCAAGGCCGACGGCTACAATCATCCACTCCAGCTGCACTTTCCGGGATAAGGAGACACTCGATGTCTTACTCCGGCTATTACTTATAGCTACCCCTCCCCCCAAAGCTACTGGCCGAGTTAACGCTCAAGGAAAGGAATAACATGAATAACAAGGCCTAGAGCTTCGGGAACACCCATTCAAGGTTCTAAGGGCTTTTAGACCTCACGAATCTCATGACCTCGACTCAACGTGCTTCACCCCGAGCCCAACCAAATCGACTACTCACGCATAATCGACATAAACACAAAAGCAACAAACAAGAACATAAACGAAACCATACTTGAATATAAAATCAAATGGAAAGGAAAGGTCTCAGCAGCGGTTGCTCGGCGAGAGATAACAAAATACATGAACATAAAGGTTTGCCCGTAGGACTTGTTTATCTTCCTCACGAATCACTCATGAAAACCAAAGGAAAATGAAAGAGAAAAGTGCAGAGAAAACTCAGGACTTGATGCTTCCACTCTTCAATCCGATTCTCTTTTAAGTGGTTGTTGGGAGCCTAGGTATACTCCTCCTTGACTTGGTCTTCGCACGCATCTTGAGGTGGTAGGTGGCTAGGTCGTGGTGGCTCAGTTACGGACCATCAATGGAGACTCCTCGGCTTCGACTAGAGGCGGTTGTCTCATCCCAACTACCACAACTTGACCTTTCCCTTTTCGGCAAAAATCAAACAGGCTGCAGAGAAGGACCTTGCCCGAAATCTTCCCATTTGCGTGCAAGTCTGCCAGAGTTCTTGTCTGCACCTCCCAGCAGCATTCTGAATTTACCCTCTGTCCCCTACGTCATTCCTCGTTCTTTTCCCCTCTTCCTTGTCTCGATCATCCTCTTGTCTTCATGTCAGCTCGTTGGTCAGGCCCAGCTCCCGTGCGGTACCATGTCTTGGCAAGATGTCAGAATGCCTTGCCAAAGTAATCTTCGGGATTTTACCTCTCTCACAGGAGGTGGTCTGATCTTGCCCAAGTTCCGTCTCAACCTGTAACACCCCAAAGCGTGTCCTCCCAGACACAGACACACACAAAGAACACACAAAAATGCACTCTTTCTAGGGCAAGGACTACCCCAAAAAGAGCACGAAAAGCGGGCTCGTCACACTCACACACTTGAACCACGGTTGTCCTCAAGCGTGCAAGCATTCCTTGTCCGAAAGAAAAACAAAACATACAAACAACACATGCAAAAACCAGCAAGGATAAGATGAAACATAACAAAGATAATCCGGCACAGACGATTAATACAGCTATGTATCATGGTCAATCAAGATCGGGGCAAAGCAAGTTTATGGAAGTTCCTCTCAAGCCCTCAAACACGTTGTGTTTAGGGTTTCACGCTCGGTGATGACTGGATCAAGGAAGTTCCATAGGCTTTCCTGCCGTCTACTATCTCTGTCCTATAGCTTGGTCTAAGTTCTCTATCCTTAGGTCTTTTAGGGTTGTATTGAGTGGCTTCTTGGCAAAGTAGGAAGTATTTAAGCTTTGGGTAAGGTTGTCTTGACTTAGGTCTTGGGCAGAATATTTTCCCATTTCCCTTGGCAAGATACTAACGAGCCTGAGCACATTTTATATTTTTGGGGAAACTTCATTTTCTCTTTATATTTTTCATCACATCTTCCCCCACCCTTTTTCTTTTTCTACACATTTTGAATTAGGATACATTTACCCAATTTTCTTAATTTAAGCTCATTATGCCCGGCCGAAGGCCAAGGCATCTAATTTTTGTTTTTTGCCCAGAATGATGCCCAAGACATACATATCCCTCCCCTATTCTTTCTCTCTCAATCCCCAGGTCAGGGAAGAGCACAAGGTGATTCCAAAGAAAACGAACAGCTCAAAGGAGCTAGCAAAGGATACATATATCTGGGTTTATGTTCATTGTTGACCTTGACTACGAAAAGAAAGCCCAAATCATCTAGAGCACTTAGACCTATACCAGTTGGGCTTTGATCAAGACGGCAGGCAAATTCTAGCACAACCAAGTCAAGCATCTGAATAACATACATAATAGAAATCATGCTTGCAATGATAAAGCATAAAGGCTCAATTTCTTACGGTGTGCATGCTATGCCCCTTTTTCGTCATACTAACCTCATTGAAACAAGCTAAACATGTATTACAAAGTCTATGCCAAGATCATAATCATCATGCTCATCTCAAGCGTCTTTGGTCAACACAAAACAAAAGCAGGGGCCTCCCACTCACACACTTTGCTCGTGGGAAAGTGTTAGACTAATTAGGGTCCCCGAAAAACACAAACACACAACAAACAAAAACAAAAAACGAAAAAACAAAAACAAAATACAAAAACAAAAGGCACAAAAACAAGGGAGGAAAAGCTTAGGGGGATGCAGGCGGATACCTAAATCCTTGATGGGCAAAAAACACGAGTTGTGCAGTCTGTATCTTAGTCAAGGTCTCTTGCAATCTAGCGAGGGCGGCTTGAGTGTCATCTTGGCTAGCTCAGGTGTTGCTGAAGGTCCTGTCCTTGCCTTGGTCTTTGAGCGTGCTGGCTTGACAACTGGTTTCTCAAGCTCCTGCAGTATGGTGAGCTTGTCGTCCTCGTCTTCCACGATCTTGAGCATCTTCTTGAGCGCCTTCAGGTCAAAGGTGTCCTCTCTCTCGGGGGTCATGGCAAAGTTGGGGCCAAGCAGATCGTTCTCCTTGGCGAAGTTGGTTGGCAAGTAGCACAAGGATAGCCTCTGCTGCTCCCTGCCCATGATGCTCTTCATGTGCGAAATTGCGAAGGCTGCGAAGTTGAGCCTTGTCTTCTCGTGCATCGCCCAGAGGATGTATAATTCGCTTTTTGACATTGTCACGCTGTTGTCCTTCTTGCCAAAGAGGTTGTAGGAGAGGATCCGGTGGCACACCTGCATGGCTGGGTCCTTGAGGACGGTTCCCTTGGCGTCACAAGATTTGAATTGTGCGCCATCTTTTCCGATCAGCTTTGCCCAGATCCCCGACCATTTTCCATCAGTGAAGTTGGGCATCACCTTGACTGCTCCTTTGTAGCTTGCGCTCTTAGCCTCCATCAACGTCACCATCTTGAAAGCTTGGTTGAGCTCGTCAACCGTGAACTCTCTCCGCTCCCCGAGGAGTGTGAATTGTATGCCCTCTGGTACTCCCTTGTCGTGGTCGATGTCAAGATCACCATAGAATTCCTTCACCAATGGTGCGTAAACTGTGGTATCCAACTCAAGAAACTTTTGTAATATCCCGTATTTTAATACTGAATTACGATAATAAATTCCGTAATTAGTATTATTAATTCGATAATTACAATCTTAATTAGTCAACTCTTGACTTTGACCAAGCATAATTGGATAATTTACGTGTGAAATTCGCGATGCTTAGTGAATTAAGGAATATAATTTCGATATTCCTTGAGCGTAATTTTCTAACGTCGAATAAATTAAACAATTCGTCATACGGTGTTATTAAGCATTTAAGCTTAATTTGAAATTCCTATTATTATAGGAATAAATAAAGTTATTACAACTTTATTTTGGACGTTTATAGATAATTAGTCTATAGAATTTTGAGGCGTTTCAAGCGTCTACGTTTTGAACGATTCGATAACAGTCAAATGATCAAGGAATTATATTATTTAAATTTCTATGATTATTTTATGTAATAAAGCATTATTTAGCCTTAAAATAATGCTAGAGAATTAAAGAATAAATATTGAACAATTTAGCTAATTTTGAAAACCTAATTTCAAAATTAGGGTTTTGTGATCTAAATTGTTCTAAATATTTTTTCTATGATTTAATTTATCATCTAGGACATATATTATGTCACATAGCTATTTATTGTAAGAAAATAAAATGTCTAGTTAATTGGTCCCATAATTCTCGAAAAAAAAAGGGCGTATAGTGTTAATTGAAGTTGAAAGCTATCCAATTGCTATTATGCGAATTAATTATGACAATGGTAAATTATTAAGGCATAAAGATATGGTATATTTATCAACTTGTGCAAATGGCATGATTTTGGCCATTTTGCGAAAACTTTGACACATGAGGATAAATAAATAATTTCTTATGTTCTTGATCATGTTGTGAATTAATTATGATTTCAAGATATTATTATAAGATAAGATGGTAAGTATCCAAATTGAACAAGTAGCTATGGGTTTTGTTTGCTAGTAGGTGAAATTGTTGATAATTAAGTGTGAACATGTTGAAAATTCAAATTGTCTAATATTTGACTTTTCAAATTGATAATTTTTCTAAAGTATTACTAGTAAATTATACTTTGATAATGACATATTAATTCATGAATATTAATATGAGATAAAATAGAAATTTTCTCCCTAGTTTTTTTTAAATAGCCGAAGCTATATACATAGTGTATTAAGGCATTGAATTTCTCTATTTTGAGATGATGATTGAAGGAATATAATAAGTAATAATTATAAATAAGAGGATATATATTAGGATATAAGGGGATATCCTTTTTGTCTCATGAATAGCTCAAGGACCGAAACCAATATGGGGGAAAAGACAAGATTTTTGTGCAAATTTGATGAAGGTGCCGTGAATCACTTTGGTGAATAAAAGAGAAGGAATTCCTTAAAATTGTGAAAATGATAGGTGTGCAAGTGGGTTAATTCTTATTGCATGTAATGATTATACACTTATAATATATATGCTAATAAATCCAAAATCTCTTTCATTCATTGTATCAAAACTTACGTGAACTAAGGTAAGAAGAAAAAAAGAGATTTTGTCCTTAGCAATTACAAGTGGACCGCAAGGTTTGAATTAATAATGCAAGTGTTATGATTAAATTTTCATAGATATTTTTTTTAGCTTGCAAGTGGCATAATCCTAATTTGTCTATAAAATCAAAATTCTCTCATTCCTACACTTTAGAAACCGTGAACAACAAAGAAAAATTAGAGAAGATAGTTCTTCAAATTTTCTTCAAACTTAGGATAGAAAAACGTTGCCGCCGATAATCGACTCCGATTAAAAGGTTAGAAACGTTACGAGCTTCGTATACATGCTAAAATTTTCAAGTTTCGTCCGTTAAATTTTAAGTTATGTGCTTAGTTCATTTATGATATTTTCGAAAATTATAAACCATGTGCTAAGATGTTTAGAAATCATGTTTATATGATATCATTAAGCATGTACTATGATTATATTACAAAGATAAGCATAATATTAAAAGTTACATGTTGACCGAAAATGTGTAGGCATGGTATATTGATGATTTTGATTTTTAATTATTGATTTGAGCATGAAATAATAATCTAGGGTATTAAATAAGCTTATATGAATTTATATAGAATTTTTGGAGAACTTTAGTACCTAAGTTCAAGGATTTCGAAAATTATAATATATGATATGATATTGAGATATGATCCATATTTAAGTGTTATCATATCATATTGATGATGTAGATTCATAATATATGGTTTGTAGGAATTTATTGGAATTTATAAAATTATTTTGACCTAAGTCGAAATTTTGAAAGTGACTTAGGAAAATTTTATTCAATGGTTCACAATAAATAACAATTACGCTATAGTAAGCATAGTTAAGGGTGATTAAGTGTTATGTGAATTTATTGGAATTTTGGAAAATGTTTAGTTGATTAATTAGGGTGTAGAAAATCATACCTATGTGTATTAATATTGTAAATTTATTTTATCAAGTATAATTACATAATATGATCTAAAATAATGTTTTAGACATAGTATGATTTTATAGAATTTTGGAACAAAATTGTACATTAAAATCGAAAATTACATAAGAAATTGAAAAAGTCGAAATGTTGACTTTGGGTTGACTAAAGTCGAAATTGTTGTTAAAGGTTGACTTGGTCAAAATTGTTGACCAAAACGTTGACCAAGGTCGAATGGCACGTAATTCGATGTCGTGATCTATGTGACGTGTGCGTTTAGTAACAATGTAACTACGTTACGTAAATACATTAAAGCGTCATTATATATTAAAGGTAGAATATCTCTTATAAATTGAGAAAATTCATAATCGACATTAATTGATTAGGAAGCGTCAAAATAAGTCGGCGTTAGCCTTATTTGACACGTAGGCGTTATAGACTATGTTAAATCTCTCGAGCGTGATCAGCGTACTAAAATAGTTCTTACGTTAAGGTGGGACGTGGACTTGAGCTTTCGACTTAGAAAGGGCGTTATTGAAAAGCTACGTGCGGTGGGCTTTATTGAAAACCCTTTATTTATTTTGCCAAATCAAAGTATTTATTTACAAGCTTCGGTTGAGAAATGATGATTACGCCCAAAGTGTTTATGTTTTTATGTATGATCTATCGAGTTGTTGGGCAAATGACTATGAAAGCGATATTGGATCTAGCGGAAGGATTATACAGCTAGGATTAATCGATGTGATGATACTATTATTTGTGGTGATGGTTGGAATGATGATATTATTATTTGTGGTGATGGTTGGAATGATGATAGTGAAAGTTGTTGGTTCGCTACCAGCGTATGATGATCGATGTGATATCATATTACATGAGAAGCGGTTGGAATGATGATATTGAAAGTTGTTGGTTCGCTACCAGCGTATGATGATCTGATGTGATGTCATACTATATGTGGAGTTGGTGGCATGATGATATTGAAAGTTGTTGGTTATTTACCAACATGTGATGATGTTATGTGATGGCGTTATGTGATGATGTTATGATATTACTATATGAGGCGTATGGATCATACTGAGATAAAATATATGCGGCGGGCGACTCTTGAAAAATGAGAAAATGTTTTAGTAAGCCTGAGGCATTTTCAACTAAAACCACTTAATCTTACTTATGGGCGGTGTAATTTAAAGAAAATGTTTTTGGCATGAGCCCACTAAGTGCATTCTTGTACTTAGCCTGCATATTGTTTTTAAATGTGCGGGTTGAGCGATTGATATTGGATGTTGAAGTGTTGAGCGGTTGGAGTCTTCATCGCCGATAAGTATAGCATTGATTACATATCGTCATATGTGTAATCACATGTCTTTCATTGCAGAGTTATATAGGTTATGTTTGAGTTGAACCCTTAGTGAGAGTCTAAATGATCCGGTTTCGTATATACGATATATGTGTCACATTAAATAATATGAAGTTTCTGAGAATTTGTCTATTATGTACTTCGCAGTTCCATAATTAGTCTTTGTTCCTGTTGTTAATCCCCGTCATTAGTAACAGTTTCTACTAATCCGTACTTTGGGTTGGCGGGCTGTTACAACTTTCCCCATCCGATTCATTTGAACAGCCACCCGACGTCCTCCTTAACACGCAGTCGCTCGAGGAGTGCAGGCTCCAATCGCTTGGGCACCTCTATCTCATTGTTTTTGGCGAACTCCTTGGCGTTGACAGTGTAGGCCTTCCCCATTTTCGATGAGCGTGTCACGATTTTAGCTTTCTTCGCCGGCCGTTCTTCGACGGAAGGGACGTCGTCTTCCTCCTCCACTTTCGCTTGGTCGTTCACCTTGTCTTCGTCTTCACCGAGCACGTCACCAGAGCTTCCTTCCTCGGAAACCTTTTTCTCCTCCACTGCCTTGGTTTTCGTGCCGGTGGACTTTGTGTGAGAGGAGTTCGTCGGTGTCTTTTTCGAGGAGGAGGTGGTAGAAGTCTCCTTGGTCTTTCTCTTCCCGGTGTAGGAGGGCCCTCCATTCTTCTTCTCTAGAGTCTTCTCCGGTGTCTTCTCGGTCGAGGGCTGCCCCTCTTCGTAGGCGTCTACCTCCATGTGGATGTCATGGAAGGTGGGTATTTCTTCTGCTTCGACGGCGAAGTCAGTGAGGAGGGCTCCGTCCAAGGATGACGGGCTCTCCTCAGCGGTGGACTTGGCTGACGATTTCTCCATCTTTATGCGGCGGGCGACGGTTTTCTTCGAGGCGTTTTTCGGGAGCTTGTTCTTTGGTCGTGTATGAACCATGGAGGGAAGGTTAGGGTTTTTGTGCTTCGATTTGGGGAAGTTTTTGGGGTGAGGTTTGAATGTGGGAAGGTGGGTAGGCGAAATGAGGGATTAATTTGGACGTGGGTTGAGGCGGTTATAGGGTAGTGGGCTGAGTGATGGGACATCCCCTACGTCGATCCAGAGATGCGATCGTCGACTCGTATCCGTGTCTTGGCCAGGCGTCGCCTTGCCAGTGCAGGCTCTATTTTGTCTCACCTTGAGTTCCTTCCGGACACTGTAGTTAAGAAAATCGCTCCCTCGAGGAAGAAGCAGGTCCTCTCGAGGCGGTCGAAATAACGGTGGGTTTCCCACTCACACACTTTGCTTGAGGCAAGTGTTAAAAGTGGTCAAGACCACCCCATTAATCGCTCACTTTTCTAACACGAAAACGTGCAAGTATAAAGGTAAGTCGAGTATCGTATCCACAGGGATTGTATCACGAAAACACAGAAGCTAACTCAAGAACAATTCATCATTATTCAAGAACAGATTTGGTTTGATAAGGTTTTAGGGCTTCGAATATTAAATTCAAAGCCAAAGGTCACAATGCAAAATAAGCGAAAGCAATAAACACTCAAAGAGATAATAAGATAGAAAGACTAACCTAGGGATGCATTAATCCTACCCACGGTGTATGTTTATCCTGCTTCCTATTAACCAATTTTAATCCGCATAAGATGGAAGATCACATATGTAACCAACAATTTCGATTCACGATAATTGTGGTAGAGATTACTAATTTTCCTATTATCATTACGCCTCTAGGTGAAAATTAGCAACCCAAAAGATCACAAAGAATATGCTTCCTACGAATGTTCCTATCTCACCTACGACTCGAGGTTTATTAGTATTATGCATTCAAGATCGATTGACAATTAAAACGGTTAAGTAATTAACTGGCAACTAGATATGCATTAAGATTGATCAAAATTAACACATTTAATTAAGCACCAAGAATCATAAATCAATGCCTGGAAGGTAAATAATAATAGCAGGAATCACAATATTTAGGATAAAATCATGCAAACCCTAGGATTAGAACGGAATTTAGCTAGACATAATAAACGAAATAAAATAAGAATTAACCATAAAAATAAGAATTAAATAGATAAAACCCGTAGTGTAGCGTCGGAAGAACAATGATTGGGTTCGTATCCAAACCCAAGTAACAAACGAGAAAATACGGAATTCGTTCTGACGAAATCATTCCAAAGCGATAACAATGCGTAGAACTAATGTAGAACAATGAAAATCTAATGCTTAGATGAATCTAAATCAATACTAGAGTGAAAATATATGAAAAACTAAAGAAAACTGATGAAAAACGTGTTGGAGAAGGTTGGGGGCGTGGGAGCAAGCTTGGGGATATATATAGGTGGAGGAAAAACCCTAATTTTGTGCCCAGCCGCCTCGCCCCCGGCCACAAGCTCGGTCGCGAGCTTCTGGGCGTTCTGGACGATTTCTCGCGGCCGCGAGCTCGGTCGCTAGCTCCTGCGCGACTTCACTGTTTTTCTCCGTTCTCTCGCGTCCGAACTCCGAATTACGATCCGATGAACTCCCATCGAGATGCTATTTAACATTGTAAACTTTTTACATCCATATTTGTCATATCTATTTCATCATCTTTGGTTACATCTTTGCCTTGTGCATCTATTATCACCTGAAAAGCCTACAAAACACCAAAGAGAAACCCCAAGAGCAGTATCTTCCAAAAATAGCTAAAAGCATAAAGATCAACTCTATAAACGCACTTAATAGATCTAGAATCATCTAAAAATATCATCAATAAACGGGTAAAAGTGCGTTTATCACCCATTGACAAAAAAGGAATAGAAGATAAGCGATTAAAATCATACCACACTAGGTTGCCTCCCGGGAAACGTTGTTGTTTAACGTCGTTAGCTCGACGTATTCCTATAGCTTAGGCATCTTGAGAATCCTCTTGAAGGACCTCGGGAAGCTCATCTTGCTCAGCGTCCCATTCTCTAAGGCTTCGGTCGTACCCATAGTAGGTCTTAAGCCTGCTTCCGTTCACCTTGAACACTTTTTCTTTGTCCATGTCGCTTATCTCCACAGCTCCATTCGGATGTTGGGCGTGCACGATGTAAGGTCCCACCCACTTGGTGGTCAGCTTGCTGCAGGTATAGCGGAACCTATTTTGATAAGTAGCACCACTTGCCCATTTTGAACTTCTTTCCTTGATCAAAAGATCATGGGCTCTCTTGAGCCTATCCTTATATATGGCGGCATTGTCATAAGCTTCGAGGAAAATCTCCTCGAGCTCTTGTATGTCAAGCTTGCACTTCTCTCCTGCCTCATCCCAGTCAAAGTTGAGCTTGCGGATTGCCCAGTATGCCTTGTGTTCCAGCTCGACAGGCAGGTGACACATCTTGCTAAACACCATTCGGTAGGGAGACATTCCAAATGGCGTTTTGAATGCTGTCCGATATGCCCATAGTGCATCGTTGAGGTGAGTGCTCCACTCCTTCTTACTCTCTTCCAAGGCCTTCCTCAAGATAGTCTTCACAATGCGGTTTGAGTGCTCAGCTTGTCCATTGGCTTGAGAATGGTAGGCGGTGGACATCCGGTGATGCACCCCATACTTTTTCAGTAAGCTGCCAATGGTGGCAGTGTAGAAGTGGGTGCCCCGATCATTGATTATGGCTCTTGGCACACCGAACCGGCTAAAGATGTTTGACTTGAGAAAAACGGCTACGGTCATTGCATCCGCCGCGGCTGTGGCCTTGGCTTCTATCCATTTTGACACGTAGTCCACTGCTAGGACTATGTATTGATTTCCCTTAGAGTTTGGCAAGGGACCCATGAAATCCATGCCCCATACGTCGAATACTTCCACTGGCAAGATAGGTATCAAGGGCATCTCATTCCTCCTTGAGACATTGCCCTCGCGTTGGCACTTATCGCAGCCTCGGCACTTCTCGTAGCATCCTTGAAGATAGTGGGCCAGTAGAACCCACAGTCAAGGATCTTCCTTGTCGTTCTCTTGTGCCCAAAATGTCCTCCGCACTCTTTCTCATGGCAGTGCTCAATGATGCTTGTTTGCTCACCCTCCGGAACGCATCTCCTCAAGATCAAGTCTGAGCATTGCTTCCACAAGTATGGGTCATCCCATACGTATTGTCGACTCTCCTGCTTGAGTTTGTTCCTCTGGTGTGTTGTCATCCCCATGGGCAACACTCCGGTCATGATGTAGTTCACCAAGTCCGCGTACCACGGCTCCTTGGTGTAGATATCGAGTAGCTCCTCGTCTGGAAATGTTGCTCGGATTAGATCTCCTTCATCCTTTCCTAAAATTCTGCTCAAGTGGTCGGCCACTTGATTTTGAGAACCACTCTTGTCTTTGATCTCAACGTCGAACTCCTGGAGGAGGAGTATCCACCGTATGAGTCTTGGCTTTGTATCCTTCTTTGCCATGAGATATTTTAAGGCGGCGTGGTCAGTGTAGACCACAGTCTTGCTCCCAAAGAGGTAGGAGAGAAATTTCTCGAAGGCAAACACCACGGCAAGAAGTTCCTTCTCCATGGTTGTGTAGTTGATCTACGGCTCGGTGAGGGTCTACGATGCATAGTAGATGACGAAGCTTTCCTTGCTAATTTTTTGCCCATGTACCGCGCTAACGGTGTATCCGCTAGCATCGCACATCAGCTCAAAGGGCATGCCCCATTCGGGTGGCCTTATGATGGGCGCTGTGATAAGGTGCTCCTTCAATATCTGGAAGGCTTCTTTACATGCGTCGTCGAACTCTCACGGTACATCGTTCTGGAGGAGGCGGTGCATCGGTTGTGCTATCTTGGTGAAGTCCTTAACAAACCGCCGATAGAATCCAGCGTGGCCAAGGAATCCCCGTAGCTGCTTGATGTTGGTGGGATAAGGGAGCTTGGCTATGATCTCCACCTTGGCTTTGTCTACCTCAATGCCCTTCTCAGAGATAACATGCCCAAGGACAATTCCCTCCTTGACCATGAAGTGACATTTCTCATAATTCAGCACAAGGTCCTTCTCTATACACCTCTGCAGAACTAACTCAAGGTGCTCTATGCACTGGTTAAACGTCTTACCATAAACAGTAAAATCATCCATGAACACCTCAATGCATTGCTCAAGCAAATCAGAAAATGTACTCATCATGCATCTTTGAAATGTCCCTGGGCATTGCATAAACCAAATGGCATACGATGATATGAAAATGTGCAAAACGGACAAGTGAATGTGGTATTATCTTGATCTTCTAATGCCACACAAATTTGCATATATCTAGAGTAGCCGTCAAGGAAATAGAAATACATGTTCCCGGCGAGTCTCTCAAGCATTTGGTCAATGAACGGCAGGGGGAAATGATCATTCCTGGTTATCTTGTTGAGCTTTCTGTAGTCGATGCAAACCCTCCAGCCTGTCTGGAGTCTCATCACGACCAGTTCCTTGCCTTCATTCTCGACCACCTGTACGCCGGATTTCTTTGGCACGATGTGAATCGGGCTGACCCACCGGCTGCCCGAGATAGGATAAATGAGGCCCAACTCAAGGAGTTTGAGTATCTCCGTCTTGACAACTTCTTTCATCATCGGGTTGAGCTTCCTCTGGGGGTCTCTGACGGGTATGGCATCGTCCTCGAGCAAGATATAGTGTTGACAAACAGTAGGGCTGATGCCCTTGAGGTCGGCTAAGGTCCAACCGATGGCCTCCTTGTACTTGCTCAAGACGGTTCTCGTCTCTTCTTCTTCTTTGATCGTCAGCTTGGAGCTTATGATTACTGGCAACTTCTCGTTGGCTCCGAGGTAGATGTACTTCAAGTGCTTCGGTAGGCATTTGAGCTCTAACTTGGGGGCTTTCTTCATGGCAGGTTACATCCTTTCCTTGCCATGCACTAGTTGTGATCTTGGTTGATCGTCCCCGCTTTGGTCGTCTTCTATCTTAAGCACTTCGGTTGCCTCGATCTCCTCCTTGTCGAGATACTCTAGGTCTTCAGTGTGTCCTTGGATGACTCTATCGTATACGTCCTTGATCACCACGTTGGCTCTCTCAACATCATTCTCAGTGAGACTGACGAAGTTCACCATCTCGATGTCGATCGAAAATTGCTCAGCTTTGTAGATGTCAAAGGTGATCGTCTCCCCAGCGAATTGGCATGTGAGCTTCCCCGTATCGTAGTCGATTAACGTCCGGGCCATCTTGAGAAACGGCCTGCCTAGCAGCATGAGCTGCTTCTTGCTCCGGGTACTGCCCATATTTAAATAAGGTCATGCACCTTGACGAACACATCCTCGACTATCCCTTCAGGATAGACTCTTGACTTGTCTGCCAGTTGAATCTCAACACAGACGGTCGGAGTGGTCCGAGTTTTAACTCTTGATAGATAGATAGGGGCATCACATTAAATGATGCCCCGAGATCGAGCATAGCTTGGTCTATCCTCGGTGTCCCGATCACACAAGGTATATAGAACATCCCCAGATCGGTACACTTGATTGGGAGGTCTCGCTTAAGCACGGCTGAGACATTCTCCTCCATCTGGAACTTGGCATCGTCCGTGTACTTGACTCTCTTGGTACACACACCTCGGCATCGAGGTCAAAGCAGTGATCAAATGTATGTTGATCTCTACCTTTTTAAAGATCTTGATCATCTCATTCATCTCTTCAGCTTCTTTGTTCCTTGCCAACCTTCCTGGAAAGGGAGGTCTGATCTTGATCTCTGTCTTGTCTGCTACCTTGGGCAAGGAGGCCTTCACTTCGGGTTCAGGTTCCTTGACCAAGTCCTCGACTTCATTGGTTATATCTTCTATCTCGTCTGTCTCCTTGACTGGGGCCCCTTCCCTGCTTGGCAAGTTCTTGCCGCTCCTCAAGTTGATTGCGTTGACGTGCGCATTGGGCTGGACTTGCACTTGAGCAGGAAGTGTCCCTTGCTTTTGGTTGATCCTTGAGATCTCTTGCGTCGTGTGTTCGGTGGGTCGGCCTGATTGCAAGACTCCTCTTGTCTCTGTTTTGAACTTGTCGAGGTCTTGCACTATCCTCTCTTGTGTACCTCCTTGTATATACACTATCTCGGCTAAAGATGGCCGAGCTTGGGGTGGGTTCTGCCCAGGAGGTGCTTGATAGTGTATGCCTCCGTACCTCAAGTTCTCGTGATTCTTCCACGGTGGGTTGTACGGGTCGAAGCGGGGCTTCTGACCTTGAGCGTTTCCTCCACCACCGTTGTTGATATGCCCAAAGGCATTCACTTCTTCTTCTTCAGCTACCTGTAGACATTCGTCCATGTTGTGGATGGTGGCAAAACAAAGCTGACACGCTTTAACATTCTTCTTGGCCATAGTGATCCTCAACAGGTCCATCATTTGTTTCATCATGGCATTCATATCCTTCATGTCGGATCCGTCTGAAGTGGTAGCTTCTTGGCTGGGCATCGTCTTGACCATTGCGTTGGCATCATCTCGAGACTCTTCAGCCAAGTCTGTGAGTAGTTTGAATGCCTCGCTGGGTTGTTTGTTGAGAATGGAACCTCCGCACGCAGCACTCACGAGCTGCCTCTGAGTCAGCCTCAAGCCATTCACATAGTATTGAATCAAATCTTGATCAGAGATTTGATGGTTGGGACATTTTGCCAAAATGGACTTGAAACGACACCAATAGTCGTACACCGTCTCACCATTCCCCATCTGGAGGGAACTCATCATTTTCCTTATGCTTTGTATCCTTGAGATGAGATAGTATCTCTTAAGAAACTTTGTTGAAGCCCTACCCAAGTAGTGACACTACCCGTAGGCAAAGTGTACGACCACTCTCGAGCACCATCGTGGAGAGTGAATGGAAAGGATATGAGTCGGATGTACTCCTTCTTGACTTTATCCGCACACCTTATGGTACTACACACCATTTCGAAGTCCTGGAGATGGCGTTGGGGGTCCTCTCACGGCATATCGCTGAAGCTTGGCAAGATCTGCATGAAAAAGTACCTCAGCTCCCAGTTGTCCTCGATCTCAGGCAAAGTAATGGCCAAAGGCCGGAGATTGTTGTTGTTCGGGAACATCATCTCCCGTAGAGTTTGCTCTTTTGGAGGTGGTGGGTTTTATGGATTTCTCTCCTCCATGTTGTCTTGCATCGGTACGTGCCTCCTCAAGACGGGAACCTTTTACCTTGGCCTGCCTCTCTTTCTCCGAATGGTTCTCTCAATCTCTGGGTTAAACAATAGCTCTTCGTCCTCGCCTGCAAGGTTAGGTCGGAGCATGCAAAAACCAAATAAAAAATAAAAGATAAAAAAACGAGTAACAACACTAGAATATCAAAGCTCCCCGGCAACGGAGCCAATCTGACGATCGCCTAAAACCCGTCGTCAAAGGTCCTAGGCTCGTCAAGATACTATTTATAATCTCCTTCAACTTGAACACATAGTTCCGCATATGGCAAGTTAAGGGGTCGAACCCAAGAGAGCTGGTTGTGTTGTTACTCGAGTTGTCATAGTTTGAGTAGGAGGTTGCCCAAAGGGCAAGGTGTCAGTCTGGCTGACGGTCTCAGTAGAAATGTACTGAGAGAAAGATCTTGAGCGGAAAGTAAAACCGAAAACTAAACACAAGGTAAAAGTCAAATAACAAGCAATTGGGCCAAGGGTTCCACACGTTGAGATACTGGTCGAGACGTCGGTCATAGGTTGAAGGTTTTCACCACGAGTGTATGTCGTTGGTTAAAGGTACCAAGGGTAGGCGCCTCTTTTGGTCGTCACGCACACCGGCCCCCATTGACTTGCCCTTAGATTTTAGGACAATCTGAGACCCCCCCTTGCCCTTGCTAAGACGCCTCCCTAGGAAGACACTTCACTAGGGTATCCCCCCAACAACTTGACTCACTAGGCATTTAACTAGCCACGGCCGGTCCAAGGGTGGCTCGCCCTTGCCCAAGGCCGATAGCTACAATCACCCACTCCAGCCGTAATTCCCGGGACAAGGAGACACTCGATGTCTTACTCCGGCTATTGCTTGTAGTTACCCCCCCAAGGCTACCGGCCGAGTTAACACTCAAGGAAAGGAATAACATGGGTAACAAGGCCTAGAGCTTCGGGATCACTCACTCAAGGTTCTAAGCCTAGAGCTTCGGGAACACTTACTCAAGGTTCTAAGGGCGTTTAGACCTCACGACTCTCATGACCTCGACTCAACGTGCTTCACCCCGAGCCAAACCAAACCGACTACTCATGCATAATCGACATAAACACAAAAGCAACAAACAAGAACATAAACGAAACCATACTTGAATATAAAATCAAATGGAAAGGAAAAGCAGTCTCTGGCAAGCAGTTGCTCGAGCAGAGATAACAAAATACATGAACATAAAGGTTTGCCCGTAGGACTTGTTTATCTTCCTCACGAATCACTCATGAAAACCAAGGAAAATGAAAGAGAAAAGTGTAGAGAAAACTCAGGACTTGATGCTTCCACTCTCCAATCCGATTCACTTTTAAGTGGTTGTTGGGAGCCTAGGTATACTCCTCATTGACTTGGTCTGCGCATGCATCTCGAGGTGGTAGGTGGCGAGGTCAGTAGCTGGCTCAGGTTCTGGACCACCAATGGAGACTTCTATGGCTTCAGCTTGGACGGATTTTTCTCATCCCAACTACCACAGCTTGACCTTTCCCTTTTTGGCAAAGGCAGCAGAGAATGACCTTGCCTAGAATCTTCCCATTTGCGTGCAAGTCTGCCAGAGTTCTTATCTGTGCCTCCCAGCTGTATTCTGAGTTTATCCTCTGTCCCCTACGTCATTCCTCATCTTTTTTCCCGCTCTTCCTTATCTCGATCATCCTCTTGGCTTCATGTCAGCTCGTTGGTCAGGCTCAGCTCCCGCACGGTACCGTGTCTTGGCAAGATGTCAGAATGCCTTGCCAAGGTAATCTTCGGGATTTTACCTCTTTCACAGGAGGTGGCCTGATCTTGCCCAAGGTCCGTCTCAACCTGCAACACCCAAAGCGTGTCCTCCCAGACACAGACACACACAAAGAACACACAAAAATGCACTCTTTCTAGGGCAAGGACTACCCCAAAAAGAGCACGAAAAGCGGACTCGTCAGTACTACTTAAGGAATTAAAGAGATTAATTATTTTAAGCACTCAGAATATATAAATAATTAATAGACGTGTAATATTTTAAATGCGGGGATTCGTAAGTCTAAGTACAAACCCGACTCAATTTCGGTAATAAAGGGGTAAGTTAGTATTTATTCTCTAGTGGAATGAATAAATGTTTATAAATTAATTTATGTTCTGAGCTGAACATAAGATAATTAATTTATTTTAGGCCCATCTTTATTCCTTGTATTTGATTCCTGGATTGGCCCATCAAGGCATGTAACTGCATGAATTTCTGACCCCCCATAGAGTCTCACTGAGACTCTGTTCTGATTTATGTATTATTTTAATACATCTCCAATATCTAGATAGAATTATCTAATATTGTTAGATATCAAGATATAATTATTTTAGATTTGATTTATCTACAGTGATTGAAGATAGTTATTATATTTATTAGATATGTAAGGATCTTATCTAAATAATATTTTAGGAATGCATTATAAATACAAGGTGAGAGAAAATCAGAAATTAACCCTATCATTGTATTGTGATTTTCAAAAATCACAGATAACCATATAGGAGGTGAAATTTTATAGTATTCTCCATAGATTGCTCTCACTTAATATTGTAGAATAGATATCCGGAATACAGTCCATAAAATCAAAGCTAGAGTCCGCAATTGATCAGATATCCCAGAAATTCACATGTAAACACGAGTGAATATATATGTATTGCAATTAATTATATAGATGCATGCTAGGTATATAATCAATGTATGATGAATTAAACATTCAAGATAGATCCTCGAAAAGAGGGTAAAATAAGATTTTCCTACAGTATAGTACAACATACAACAACAGAAAATTGGTGATTGTCACTATTTTGTCAAAAATAGACAAATTCAATTTGTTCGAGAAGTTAAATTATCGACCGTTAGAACATAAACTTCTCATGAAAGGTTGGGTACGACAATAGTATATATTTATTATTATTGTCACGTTTGCAATTCCATGAAATTATATAAGATAGTTTTCATCTGAGAGATAAATTTGGATTTAATTCAAGATTCAAAGATCGACTTCATATCCGTGTAGATTGTGTTAAAGATTTATCCTTATTATTCAAGGGGAGAATATACATGCACACAGAATACAAGAATAGAATATTGTGTGAAGAACTTTTATTCATTATGAATTGTGTGAAGAAATTAAGTCTTTTTTGTATCAGTTGTTTTGTATTTTCACACAAATTTTGTGTCATGAGTTGACAATTTCATGCACAACAGTTATGTCACTATTATAAACGTTAAATAGTATATATAAAGACAACTTATCTTTTACAAATCAGTTGGTCTCATGTGCGAACGTCTGTATATACGAACATTGATACTTTTCTTCAGTACAAATGATATTTTTCTTCAATATAAATAATATTTTCGAATTACAGTATAAAAAAACAAATGATACTGTTTCAATATAAATGATACTTGTGTTAAGAACAAATGATATTTTTATCCGTCCGCACTATACGGACAGATGCATATGAATTTTTGTATTTACAAATTTAACAAATACTGTGAGGTCGTGATTAAATATTTCGCAATATTGTGTAGCGTTATTGTTTTCCTACAAACTCATGCAGCTAAAACCTATTTTTTCCTCGAATATTCCGATGAATTGCGCGCCAAATACTAGAAACAAAATTAGTTGCTTGAATTTGTTGTGGTTTTGACCATGACTTACACGCCTTCAATCTAAACACTTTGACTTGCACCCTCAAGTCAAACCATTGTTCAAACATTTGAAAATCTGCAGAGTCAACCAATTAAGCTAAATTTCATGTTATAATCAAGAAAATTATCGAAGAAAGGGCATATACAGCGTAAATTCATGCGACTTGGGACCGAAATTTACAGATATAATTAAAAATTAAAAGAGCTCAGCCCACAGAATACAAAATTAACAAATGTAATATTTTGTTAATTTATATTAGTTTGATCTTAAATGAGGTTGACTTAATGCTTCTATAAGATGAAATAATGGGAAGGCCCATTTTGTTATTGAAGTTTGAGAATACGAGTTTTTGTGGTGTTAGCATGTGCCTTATTTTTTTAATACGTACATATAATTAGCTAGTATTTCTTTCGTGCAATTTAGTATTTCTTTTTTTTTTGCTTTTTTTTAAACAATTTTGATAGCAAAGTGTTTGCATGTAAATAAGATTGATTGCTCCCATCCATATTGTTAATGAAGTGAAGATTTCGTCGTAAATGAGGATCCCAACAAAAAAATTATATCAATTTATATAGGATTTTAGATGAGCATAAAAAGATCATATCATTTTACACTTATTCATCGTGCATTATCTTGTCGTCAGAAATTATGTGACTTAATTAGGAATTAAATAATATCCAGTTTATTTCTTTATAGGATAAAACTTGGGTTGTGGGCCTTCACACTATGCGGACGGCGGCGTAATTAACTGTTAAATAATTATTAATTACTTACTAAATAATTATTAATTATTAGAATTTTAATTCAGTTTGTCTATTTAGGAGTGATTACTTTTAATTAAGATATTTAATTTCTATTAGAATTTAATAAGTCTCAATTAAGATCAATTTATTAATTAGAATTAGAATTTAATTAGAACGGTTTCACATGACTATTGTGTCTCTTTCCTTATCATGGTTTCCACTATTAAACCTACAAACAGTAAGAATATCTGAATATGTATGTTATACTTTAGCGTGGAAGATAAAGTTTCTCTTTTTTATCAAGAACGTAACGTCACTCTGAATAAAACCGAAAAAAAATGCATGGAAAATAGAAGATCTTTCTTTTTCCTGCAGATAATGAAAGACTTGAAAAGAAACTAGAACATCAAATTAAGTTAATTTACAACATGCATACTTTTTTTTCCTATTCGTATTTGTTATATCTGTTTATTCATTTATATATTCTAACATCTAAGGTTGAGTAGCAAAATGTAGATATAGTTTTATCATTCATTTGAATATTAAACGAGACAAGTTTGTCAGCAGGGATGGAACCACGTAGGGGCCTGGGGCCATTGAATATTAAACGAGACAAGTTTGTCAGTATTATTTCATATGCTTGGCTAATCCGAACGATATAATAATATACGACATATGAATAACATAGAATATCTTAATTAATGGAGCACAAGTCAATCTAATAAAAAAGTCTTTTTTTGTTTTTTCTCATTTTCCCATTAATGTGTACTTATTATACTAGATGATGAAATAAACATCGTATGTCTATGATAATCTTTCATATAGCTGAACCTAGCCATAATTTACAAGTTTGAAATCAGCTTATTTACTGTCGAGATACCCTCAAGGATGTCATATATCTATTTGTATATATTTTATAAATCAAAATTATTCATCATTTTTCTAAAGAATTTGAGTTATATGATTTCCACGTATCTTTCAATCAAAATCGATGAGATTTCCACGTATAGTCATGAAATAAGAGTGTAGAAATTATATTTTATCCATTAATATAGATACCTCTTTTTATGTATGATCAAACCTCACTAATCTGAATCATGCCAACTCTCTTTAAATCAAACTCGCAAAATAGACATCAGACTCATTTACAGACATAAATACCAGCCCTATTTATTGTTAGATCGACTTATTCACAACTATAACTATCAATCATATATATCGTCAATCGACAATGTGATATGATTTACAAAAAAAAAGATGAAGAGACCAAAAAATTAATTAAGTAAAAAAATAACAAAAAAAGAAGGCAAGAAAATCTTGGTTTCTATACATGTGTAGGATCAATGTTAGTTACACGCACTTTTGACAAAGATTACAAGACTGACATTTCGATTCCTAATTTGCTTGGAATTTATATTCAAATTTAGGGTTGAAAAATTGACAGTGAAGTGGAGAAATTTGAATGAATATATTTTTTTAATAAATACTTTTTTGTTTGATAGCATAATACTTTATTAGTTCACAGTAAATAGCAGTCAGCCTGGTCCCTTTGACGGGTTGTTGATTATGACAAAATATATATAAAAACAAATAAAAATAGTTTTGTTTCGACAAAATTGTACCTGGAATTATTAAGCCAGTTATTACAACTGACTGTCTGCCTAGATTTCAACTTTTCATATTTTGTCATAAAATTCGTCAAAGCATTGGACTTGGACTATCTACCCACTTTTATATATTAATATATGGTCTACTTCAATTCAATTATCAACTACCACTTCTACGTCGTTTTTGAGTTTGGTAACAAGTTATAATAAATGTGGGAACTGAAAACACTAAACATGTGTTGATTTTAAGCTAGCAGTGTTTTCATAACATAATTATGATGTTTTTAAGAATTGAGTTGAAAAAAGAGCTAGTGTTTGATTAAGAATGGAACCCATGTAGAAAAAAGCATCTTCAAATACACCTGTAAAAATCAAAATGGTAAATTCTTGTTTTATTTAGTTTTCTAGCTATATAGCCTAGAGCCTAAGGGCGATCTTCAAACTCAGATTATTAATTATTTTTAATTAAGATTTAATAATTCGTAATTAAATTCATAATTACAATTTATTAATTATCCTTTAGTTATACTTAATAAGGACATATTTATTGTTTATTAGTTCAAAACTAAGTCTTAATTAGTATTCCATAATTCTGATTTAGTAATCTATAATAGAGTTTAGTAATTGATCAAAATAGATTTAACTAAAAAATAATTTAGTTGATTAATTAATTAAAGTAAAACAATATAAACGAGTTGCACCGTGTGTGGACATCTAAATTCATTATACTCATTTTCACCAACTGTAATTAATCTCTATGTTAGAAGTATCTAGTATAAAGTACTTCCGTGAACATCTAGTACTATAGTAAAATTCTACATTTAAAGAACTTCGTGTGACATAGATAAAGTACCTAAGCCGGGTGTGTAAGATGATAAAACTATTATAAGATATGAAATAGCATGCATATAGAGCAAAATGAGATGATCGATACTCTTTAATTTACGTAGAATTAACAATTAACCACAAGCACGACTTCTACATCTAATTAAGGAAATAGTGTCAAATGTTATACCACTAAATTTTGTAGCAAACTAGCTAGCTCTGGATGCATAGATCGTCTGCATATCATATTTTATTCTCGCGGTCACCTGTTTTGCATGTTTTTGTTGTGTTTTTTTCTTGAGTCATTTTGTTAACTTGATAGCTATTCACTACAAGAATTTCGCTAATAGACCATAGGGAATGCCCATGGTCTATTTCAAAAATCCGCGTGGTCTACAAAGGTGTAGTCTATTACGTGCGACTATAGACCACGTGGATTTCCCCGTGGTCTATTCAGTTATAGACCACGGTGAAAACCACGTGGTCTATTGTCACAGCCCCTAAATCCTAAGTACGATTTAGTAGGGATTGTAACTCTAAACAGGTATAAATAAACAAGGAGATTCTCCTAAACAAAAGCCGTAATACATATGTCAAGTATGTTCTTGGACTTTAGTATATAACTTAAGTTCTTGCAGCGGAAAACATGTGATATGCACATATGACGATGTACTATCAAGGTATAAATCTTTCAGCGACAATATTCCTATTGCTCAACACTGCTCCATCCATCATCTGCTCAAACTACACATTTTAAAACAAACATGCAGGGCTGAGTACAAGAATGCACTCAGTGGACTCATGCCAAAAACATTTTTATCATTTTTAGATTACACTACCACATCTTGGTAAGACACAAGGGTTTTAGTCGAAAGGCCTTGTGCTTACTAAAACATTTTCATCATTTCTCAAAATCGTCGCCTGGCCAGGCATTTTTCTTGGTGTGTATGATCCGTATCCCATATTCTCATCATAACATCAAAGATCAAACGTCGAGAGGGAGGCCTCCCTTCTACGACGCCGTGACCGGCCGTGAATTTCCCATACAGCACACAGTCACGTTCAGGTGTACACGTTAACCCTAGCCAGGCATAGTCTTCTGGCATAGGATCTGATATCGATTTCATAAAAAGGTTGGGCGTGACCCAACAAAAGACATTTCATATCATGTCATCCAACCTTCACACCATTCATACATTTCATATCATATCGTTTCAACCTTCACATCATTCATTCTGGATAGGATCCATACACAAAATAGAACATTTTTGGCAGGTAATATTGTAAACATTTATCAACAGACGAAAATAAGCGTTGTAAATAAATTCATTTTGGTAAAACAACAGAGTCATGTTTTGTTTGAAAAGAAAGCCCACCGGACTATGGTTCATCTTAATTTGAGTCCTAGGTTTGATTGCTCGTCAATGTCCGGTCGTCGCGTTTGCGTCCACACCTTTACGTAAAGCGATGTTTAGTACGTCGTTCATGATTTTGAGACTCTCTAAGTCTAAGATAAACTTCGATATTCTATATCGATATAAACTGAATTCTTAATGAATTCAATACGCTTTTCAATTACGATTTCAATTGAATAGTTATCGCGTTCTTGAGACACGCTCAACTATATTTTTAACCTTTCTGTTTAAACGCTCAACGTATTTATACGTTTCTCGACATACGCGGATTTCAATTACCAAATCTTTTCTTACCAACGAGGTTTCTTTACCTAATTGGTACGTTTTACGCATATTAGCGTATTTATCGAACGTATCTCGTACGTTGACTTTAAAAGTCAACAATTTTGACTTTCAATAGTAATTTCTTACTAATTCATGTTATAAATCGATTCCAATCGATTTCTTTTCGAAAGTCCTAATTCTCGATTTATTACGTAAGTCGATGAACTTTATTAATATTTTCTTAAATATTAATCCATTTATCCATAAGTCCTTATTATTCATTTATAACGTTATTAAATATAATGTTTCTTTATAAACATAGTGATCTCACGTTTATAAAATTTTATAAATTCCAAATATGTCAAAATAATATTTAGACATATAATATATTATTACTCTTAATTAAAAAGGATTTAAAATCCTTATAATTCCTTTAATGCTCTCGGTAATTCTTAAAATTACCAAATGATTTCCAAGAATTTTTCTAAATTCATATAGTGTATTATTATACACTTATGGTCATTAATATGTATTAATATTATCCATATAACAATCGATCATCACCCTATTCACATATGGCATATTTCACCTAGGGGAGTTCCAACACTTAGTCAAATTTCAAGTATTTATTTTCAGAAAAACAACTTAAAGCAACTCAAGTGACATACTTTGACGATTCATAACTCTCGACTCAACATACGTATGATCGTACAAGGTTACATTCTGGAAACCTCTAAACATGTACTACAAGTTCTAAGAAGGAATTCGATCCAAAAGATTCGTGGTTCTGGAGATATAGGGTCTCAAAGTGGGCAACTCAAACTGACTTCTATACTTAGAATTTTTTCAGATTTCAGATTTAGCTTAACGACGAGGGATTTTATGAGGCTCGTAACTTTGACTCACAATACTAAAATGACTGCAAGATACCATTTTCGAAACCTTGTAATAAGAACTACATGTTAATGAAGACCATACTGGAAGATACTTGATGCATCGAGAAATACGTAGGTTCAAAGCTGCCTAGTTGGAATGGACAAATTTCCAGTAGGTGACTTTGGGTCAATGAACAGTATACTTATAAGGCTTAGTTTGGGATCAAACTTTCCAGATCAAAACTAGACATGGTAAGGAACATTTCTTATGAAGAAACCCAAGTCAAAGTCGGACTACAAACGGCTTGAACAGCTCACGGAAAAGTCGGACTTGTAGAGTTCATTGACAAGGAATTAGACTTAGACATTTCGACCCAAAAGACCTACTGAAACGCGTCAATTTTAAAAACTCACTGAGGGCTTATTAAAACGAATCTAATAATGCAACCTATCATATTGAAAAGCCACTTAAGTCTAGTTTAATTCAGAAAAGCCTCACTCAATGATTCAAAATAGATTGGGAGATAAAAATGTTTTACTACAAGCTATCGCTATAGTGACAGTTTTGTGCAGTTCGTTTGTAAAATCTGGAATAAATAGTAAACATTTTTAGACAATTCTGAACATTTACATAAATCTTCTAGACATGTTAAATTATGTTTATGCCAAATTTTAGAGTTTTACCATTAGCCAAACTCGAAACGAAAGCCACGGACCGTGGGTGATGAACATGGCAATTTTACAGATTTGTGCAGTGTTTTTGAAAAATACAATTAAACTAGTAAATCAAGTTGGATTGACTTGAAATTTTACAGAGACGTGATAGACATCTTTAATTTTAACATAGATAAATTTCACATTCATCGGACCACTTTAACTTAGTCAAATAAATTTATTAAGTTACTGTTTTCGTAACATACTTCCAGTTTTCGTTTTAAGCTTATTCTTCTTGTAAGTATTTCATATAACAAACAAAAATGGTGAATCTATCACCCCAAATCATCCCTAAGATCATTAATCTAAGTATGCAAGTATGATTTAGCCATGTCCAAGAATCATAGGACGGAGATATACCTCAGCCACGAATTGAAGATAAACAAGAGGGATGGAGCTTGAGCTCTCTCTCCCATGGAGGAAACGAGTCTCCATTGCAAGAAGAGGATAGGAGAGGAGAAGAGAAGAGAGGAGAGGAGGGAGAGACGTCTGAAATTTTGGGGGAGAGAGAGAGGAATGGCTGATCCAAAAGGGGGAGGGAGGTGTAGGGTGGTGTTGGGTGATATGCATGGGTGACACTTGTCACTACACTCACATGCATATCTACACTTGTCACACACATCACATGACACACACACTCTCTCTCCCTACACACACACACACACACGTTTTTACATATATATATATATATGTATATGTGTTTAATTAATTTAGTTAGTCTATATAATTAATCAAATTGTTACTTAATAGATGCATGTAATAGTGGAAAGTCGACAATTAAATCCTTAGTGTGTATATATATATAGTTCTCGGCTATTACACATGTAATAGGTCCAATTTCATTTTTCATGCCATATATGTCATAACATATGGGTTAGATGATAAATAATATCATAGGATAAATTAACGGCATCAAATTATGCGATAAAACCCTAAAATTCGAAACTAGGGTTTTCGAAATTGAGGAATTTGATCAATATAAATCCTTAATGTTCTAGCATTGATTTAATGCTAAATAATACTGTAATTACATATAATAATCATAGGGAAATAATTTCTATAATTCCTTGATCAATAAACTCATTTTCCATTTCGTCTCTAAACGTTAACGTTTGAAAACATTTCAAAACGTTAATTATCGACTCATCTCGAAATGGTCGTAATAGGGTCGTAATCACTTTATTAAATTATTCCATTTATAATGGAATTTAATTCTAAGCTTAATTGCTTAGGAAAATTTTACGGCGTTTTAACTAGAGATACGAAATCGACGTTAAATTAATACTGTCGATACGCTTTATAAACTTCTATTCCTTAATTCATGATTCTCAGTGAATATGAAATAGGAATTTATTCATTCGTAAATAATCGAAATCATTATTCGATATCTTACTGATCAAATCATCTCAGCGAATTTCAAATTTACGGGTTTTAAATACCGTAATTAGGCATCTAATTCTGCGGGATATTACATCCTACCCCCCTTAAAAGAAATTTCGTCCCGAAATTTGCCTACCTCATAAAGTATGGGCATCTTAACATCATAACATCATAATTTTCCACGTGCTTTCTTTTTGTCCATGGTTCTTCCATTGGATTTTCATTAAAAGACCTGAACTTGATTCCTTAATCGTTGAATCGTACGGTGAACTAGTCGTAGATTTTCATCATAACTCATCTGAGTCAAAGGTCACATCATCATGTTGGTTTACGTGAATTGGGTCATTTTCGTATTTCCTTAACTGTGACACGTGTAAAACATTTCGTACTCTCCCAAATTTGGTGGGAGTACTAAGCTATAGGCTACTAGGCCTATCATTATTAGGATCTCGAAAGGTTCTATAAAACGTGATCTAATCATTCTTTGTATCAGAATTCTTATAATTTCTTTAGACGGAGAAATCTTAAGAAATTTTGATTCCGCATTTAAAAATGCAGTTCAAATTTATGCGTATCGGCGTAAGACTTTTGTCTGTCCTGAGCTTTTCTTATTCTTTGCCTTATTGGGCAGATATCTCAGTCGTTTCGCTTACGAGGTCGGGACTTTACACCTTTGCTCACCCACTTTGTTACAATAAAGTGGTGGTCAATACTTCTTTCAGCACAATGCCTCATAAGGCTATATTGATCGTTATTTGACAGCTACGGTCGTACATAAACTTACCAAGTGGTACAATACGTCCCCACTTACACTTTGATCTAACATTAATGTTCTATCGTATGCTTAAACGTTTGGGTTGTCCTTTCTGATTGTCTATCTATCTGTGAGTGGACATCCATGTTAAGGTTCAATCTCGTGTCAAACTCCTTTTGTGAGTTAGTTCAAAATCTAGGGGTACTCTTGAAGTCTCTATCTGAAGCGATAGGTTTTGGTACTCCCCGTAAATGTACAATTTCCTTTTACGCCCGAGTTAACTTATCGTGTCACGGGTCATCCGAATAGGCGAGACAAAACATAATTGGCGAGTCAATCCACTACGACCCATATCGTAGTGCGACTTCTTTATGACTTTGGCAAAACCTGCCATAAGATTCATTGCTATATCATTCCATTTTCATTCGTGTAGCTCTAGAGATTATAACCTCTTATAAGGCCTTTGATATAATGCCTTCACTTGTTGGTAACCGAGACGCGGCTCGACAATCATGGTTACATCTCATCTCATTCCTTACTATCTAACTCTTCTCGTAAATCATAATATATCTTAAAGTCGCCTAGGTGGGCGGTATGAGAAGGGTCATGAACTTCATTCTTGGTTTCATCTCTAAGCTTATTATTGCTTGAGATATATATATATAATTCTTCCTTAGACGATGTAACATGGTCCAGCGCTCCTTAAAATTCTTCAGCCTTTTATTCCTTATCTTAATTTGTATTCTATTCCCATCCTCATTCTCTCTTTTTAGTCACACGTCACCTTGGGTGTGAGAATACAACTTATGTTCGTCACTGATTGCCCGACAATTTCTGTTCTCGTTTTCTTAAACTTTCTGATGAGTTTTCCCTTTTCTGTAAGGACATACTATGATTTAGGCTGAATTTTATAACTTAGGTATTAGATTCTACATTTACCATCCTCAGGTGATCATCTATCACAATTTTAATCCTTTACTAATTCGAGCCATCTTTCTCATTCTGTATCCACATTTCTTTGCTCGAAGAATAAATTCAAACTTTTGCAAATTGAGAAGGGTTCTTAACTTATTGTCATAGGAGTGATGTCTTCAGGACTTTGGTATTTATACTACTGTCACTATTTCAAGTCGTGAGTTGTGAAAATTCTATTCATGTGGCCTAAGTCATTGTGATTGTAAGCTATTATCTTTCTCATATTAATACATAGCCTCTCTTTTATTACTCCACGTAAATTTCATTCCTTTTTGGGGTAGCTATGTTATTGGTCTTGCTACTTTAGAGAGTTCTCAATGGCTCTTTGATAGTAGTTAATTTCATTCTTTATGTTTTTGCTCGTCCTTTGAATAGATAAGAACATCATCCATAAAATTGAGATAAAAATTATCTAAGTATGTGTGGAACACTCAATTTTTGAGGTTCATGATCAGGGCTGGTGCATTTGTCAGTCCGAATGGCTTAATTATTATCTCATAGTATCCATATCTCATTCGGAACTATTCGTTTTCGTATTTCGGATACCATTCTATAAGGACCATATAATATTATACCAAAATGCCCGAATGAGGACTTTTTATATATTAATTACTAGGGTCGGTCTATTAAGCAGACTGGTTACATGGTGTCTAGTTCTGTTTACACCCAAAATTTCGACACCACATTTAACATATTCACGAAATATTCCAACTACGTCTATTTAACATACTATAATCACATCATTTTCATCATAAACCAGCATCTACATATAAGTCTCGTGTTATCATAGGGTTCTATGTCTCTGAATGGCCTTCGTCGGAATCGTACCATTCGTTTAGAAACTTGTCTATTTCTTGATACGTTTTTACCTCATATATCCGACGATCTTTCTCTTTCAAAGAGCCAGGGGTCACACTGCTCCCTGTTTCTTCTTTGGTACCAGAAGTGTGTGTTACTTTTATCGGAAAGTATGGTCGAGTTGGTAGCGGTAATTCTTCTAATCCGCGAGGGCGATAAGATCCTATCCTTTTGCCCTTCTCGCCTCTTCTTGGTACCATTGGACGCGGGGACGTGGGCGGCGCTTGGAATATCGGTACAACCATTCCTTTATGTCGTGCGGTGTAACTTGCCGAGGACTAGGACAAGTACTCGAGGTGCCGTTCCATACGCATTATGAGTATACTTGAGCACGTTGACAAATCTCGTAAGTGCGCGGACTTGGGAATTTTCTCATGGAGAAAATATTCTTTTCGACACTTCTTTTGCAAAACCACCTTAATCTGTTGGCAAACGACTGATAAGTCGTTGGATACCATTCTCATTTGTCACTCTATAAGTTCGAGCGTCCATCTAGAGGTGTAAAATCTTCCCCAAAACTGTTCTAAATCCATGCCTAATTCATAATAAAAGAGCCGATGTGCTCGTGTGAGTTCCATGCTTGTAGGCCTTGGGGTTAACTTCTTACCCGTTAAACTCCATTTTCCTGCCATTTGTAAACGGATATTTCTAGATGAGTCCGACTTAATTTAAGCAATGGAGGGAAATTTTAAACAAGAAGGATCTCTTAAGGAATTATACACTTTAAGACGTATATAACCTGTAGACTACTTATGTCACGACTCACGACACTTATCCTAATACTCATTTTACGTTTACACCTTCAACAGTATCTCTCTAAATTTATTCGCATATGCGAATAGTAGGTACTAATATCCGTCACAGAAAACTTTTTAACGAAAAGACTAGGCCCAGGTCACTGATCACGTAAATGACAGCCATTTTTGAAACTTCTTGTCTCTAGAATTATATCTACGTTCCACATAGATATAATGATCCAAATCATTGGATAACACTTTAGGCGATTATAGGTTCAATTTTACGCTTGAACAACTCTTGCGATGGCCATGATTTTTATATAGGTAAGGAGGTTCTAAATCTTGGTTCACTTACCCTAAATTGGGTTCTATCGCTTCTTTGCGTACTTGTGCGATGTCAAAAAGCGAAGCACCTAAATTGAACAAAATCTTATAGGTATTCTGAGGAAATTTTCCTCATACCTATCCTGCCTTTTGGGTTTTGTTTGTTCTGTTTTCGGTGCGAAGTATAGGCTTTGGTCTACGGTGTTCCTGTTTATTCAAGTGAATACCTATTTCATATGTCACTGTCCTTTCCATTGGGACATTATACTCCCTTGCTATGGCCTTCTGTTGCCTCATTCACCTTATACTTCTCGGGTATCTGTATTGTTATGCTTTTACCAATAGCATTTGTGATTAGGTCTACATCAACATATCCGTTGATATTGATATTTCGATAATTAAGTCTTATCGTAGAGATCATCGCGTCTCTATCACCATCATTCATTCCTAATCCAATATGAATGATTTAATTCCCTTTTTACTCCATCGATCTTAGGAATATATTTCTCATATATCCTTGCTTTAACTCTTTTAAGGGAAATTCTTATTTATCTAGTCATATGTCTCTGAGCTTATATCATGTCGGGGGCTATCTTATAATCGTATAGCTCATAGTTTCTTTAGTTATTTCCGACTTTTGTCCCTTTTTCTTGGGCACGGTATTTGAAAGTAATCTTACTTTCGTTATACTTCGGTTCCCACTTTCCGGACTAGAACCGTTATCATTGTCGTATGGCTTGGTAGGGTAGTACATTCGTACACCATAATTTAAATTCCAAGCATCTTTCTTCCATGTCTTGGCTTCGAAGATATTTTCCTCACACTTGATTTACATACTAGGGCTATCATCGTCGTTCACACAATCTCAAAGATTATGATTCCTCAATCTCATTATCATTTGTTTAACCAAGTTTCAATTACTTGGAATTGATTATGCTCAAGCATAATCTCATTGATTGAGGTATAAGGCGAGAGATTTATTTCCTGAGATGCTATCATTTTTTCATATATATATTCTTTGAAAAGAATATTTTGTATGCATCTTTATTCTTTCAAACATGTCCAACCTACTAACGAGGTTTTAAGGACAACCAACTATCTTAAAGATAAGTTGTAATCTCTCTTGTTATGACATAAAAAGGGGAGTTCATATCCCACGAATATCATATACTTTTCTTGCTTTTACTCTTGCATTCAATGCTAAAGAGTATTGATAAACGCACATTTTACACGTTTATTGTTGATATTTAAAGATGAGTTTAGATCATTTAATGTACGTTTATGTATCGATTCTTAATGTTTTATCTATTTCTAGAAGATACTGCTCTTGGGGTTTCTCTTTGGTGTTTTGTAGGCTTTTCAGGTGATAATCGATGCATAAGGCAAGATGTAACCAAAGATGATGAAATGGATATGACAAGTATGGATGTGAAAAGTTTATAAAGTTAAAGAGCATCTCGATAGGAGTCCATAGGCGCAAACGGATCGCAATTCGGAGTTCGGACGCGAAAGAACGGAGCGAAACAGTGAAGTCGCGCATGAGCCAGCGACCGAGCTCGCGGCCGCGAGAAATCGCCCAGAACGCCCAAAACGCCCAGAACCTCGCGATCGAGCTCATGTCGCGAGCCCGCCGCGAGGCGAGGCGGCACCTTAAAAATTAGGGTTTTCAGCCCTAATCTATAAATAGGCTTCACCGCGCCCCAATGTACCCCAGACCTATTTTGCACGTTTTTCCTCAGTTTTTCATAGTTTTCCATTTATTTTCGTTCTAGCTTTGATTTAGATTAATTCTAGTATTAGTTTTCCATCATTTTGCAATTGTTCTACACATTGTTATCGATTCGGAACGTTTTCGTCCGAAGAATTCCACCGTTTTCCAGTTTTCCGCCGACGCTGGGATTTGAACCAACGATTGTTCTTCGACGCCACCCTACGGGTTTTGTCAATTTAATTTCTGTTTTATGATTATTTCGTACTTTATGTCGTTAATTATGTCTAGCTAATTTACATTTCTAATCCTAGGGTTTGCATGATTCTATCCTATACGTTGTGATTCCTCTTGTTCTTATTTACCTTCCGTGCATCGATTCATGATTCTTGGTGCTTATTTATATGTGTTGATTTGATCAATTTTAATGCATATCATAGTTGCCGCTAATTACGTAATCGCTTTAATTGTCAATCGATCTTGAATGTATGATACGGATAAGTTCTCGAGTCGAATCGAGATAGGAACATTCGTAGGAAGCATATTCTTTGTGATCCTTTTGAGTCGCTTATTTTCCTCTAGACGAATGATAATAGGGAAAATTAGTAATCAACTCGTCACAATTGTCGAATCAAGTTGTTGGCTACATATGTGATCTTCCATCTTGTCTGGATTAAAATGGTTAGTAATAAGCAGGATAAACATCATTGTGGATAGGATTAATGCATCCCTAGGGTTAGTCTTTCTTGATATTTGTTTCCTTGATATTTTATTGCTTTAGTTTATTTTCTTGTTGTTATCTTTGCTTTGGATTTAATTATCTGAAGCCCTAAAAATTCACAACCCAAATTCTGTGCTTGGATAATGATGAATTATTGTTGAATTAGCTTCTGTGTTTTTGGATTGCAATCCCTGTGGATACGATACTTTGCTTACTTTATACTTGCGCGTTTTTCGTGTTAGAAAAGTGAGCGATCAAATTTTGGCGCCGTTGCCGGGGATTGTTAAGATTGCATAGAAATAATTTGACGATTTTGATTTATTAATTCAAGTTATATTATTATTTATTTTTTATTTTTGCAAGAGCTGAATTCTCTCTTTTCTCAGGTAGTATATGTTTACAAGATCTCAGGGACCTCATGAAATATTTTTAGATCCCGAGATCGAAAGCTCTCAAAGGAGAATAGACGAGAGAAGGGTCAGCAAGTTATGGCAGCGTTTCCAAACTACGGGAGTGCTTCCCAGCAAGTCAGCAGCTCTCGCCAAGTATACCGAGATGAACGCAAATGGCGAACATGGGACTCCTTGTCCCCGCTCAAGAGGCCAGCCGTTAAATCACATGTATCCACCTCCCACCAATCAGTCCAAGGAGGATGGAATCCGCGACAACCCGCATAACAGAGATCATCATAATCGTCGTATGCCAACCCCATTACTTTTCAAAGAACATCCGTGAGGTTTCGCCGCTCGTAATGTAATGATTCAAGAGGCGAAGAAACCGAGTGTGGAAGAGCTGATACAACAAATGGCGATACAGCAGAATTCATTTATAAGCAGTACTGGCCAGAAAATTACACAGTTAGAGTCTACTGTGACGGCTATGAGCGAACGCATGAAAGTAATGGAGAATCAGATTGGTCAGCTAGCTGCACAGATCCAGAATCATCCCGAGCGAGACGAGGGCGAAAGTGGGCTGCAAAAGGAACTTGCGACCGAGCTCGCGACAGCGAGCTCGACCGTGAGCAATCAGGCAGCGAATTCTGCCGAGACTTCAGTGCGCGCGGTCGCGCCCGCTAGCCCAACCGCGATGACGAAGGCCACATCAGCTGACACGCCTAGCGACCTGACCAGCGGTCGCGAGGTCGACCGCGAAGAACCTCCAATAGCCATTATTCGCGCGTACATTCCTCCAGAGATCGCTATTTGATCACGACTCTCGCTGCTACACACGTCGCATACTTAGAGGCAATCGACCGCCGATAAGAACGCGAGAAAGAAGAAGTGGACTCGGCATGGAACCCGGTGAATCATCCAAGTTTGGGGGCACTTCCACTCGGTGGTGGTCGACGGTGAATGCAATTACAAGGAATTCGCAATTTTGGAAGGAAGTCCGTTGCTACCAGAACGTTGGATTGAACAAGGTATGTGATGGTCTAGCTAAAGACGTAAATTAGCACTTGTTGGGAGGTAACCCAACGTTTTCTTTGTTTTGTTTTTGTGTTTTGTTTTGTTTTTCGTTTGTGTTGCTTTTTGTCGTGTTTTTGTCTTTCTTTTCGTGTTGTGTCTGTCGATCAACGAGTAAAGTGAAGTGTTTTAATCCATGTGGCAATGACGATAGAAATTTTTTGTGAAATTTAATGATAGTGCACATGATATGTTAGAAAATGACGCATGAACGACTTGAGATTGCTTAAACTTGTTGTTTTTCACCATTTGCTTAACCCGTGAGACTTGAGCTTCTTTGTATAAACATCTTGATACGCTTTTAATTGTGTGATATCATGCATGTGATTATCTTCTAGAACTTGCCGTTCTTACGTGTCGAGACCGCAATATGTGTTTCAATTTGGAAAGGATAAAGGCCATCTTTGTTAACCACATATTTACCCAAACACTAACCCGATGATATATACCATTTGTCGCCTTCTTTGAGCCTTTATTAGACTTATTCTTTCGATTAACCGGATGATAGGAGGTGAGGATGGATATGGGAATAAAAGGGGTTGAAATTTTGATGTAGTTATGATTAAAAAATTACTTTTAGAAGTACATCCGTGGTGAAGAATAGTACATTTGTTGTGAATGATAAACCCTATAAGCTCTAGAAAAGAAAAGAAAAGCAATGATGATTTCACTATGTGTTTTGAGCATAAAGGGTCGTTAATCAAAGTATAGGTACCTTATGAGGATAAAGCGTCGATTTAGCACGTTGGAAAAGAAGAGGAAAATGGACAAAGTCCATATGAGTTGATTGTATAGATGGAAGTGCTTGGAATATTTTTGAGTCACTTAGCCATATATTATCCTACCTTAACCAATGTGCCTACATTATAACCTATGAAAAGACCTTTGGATCCTTATTTGAACACATTTGATGCGGTGGAGATATTAGAGAAATGGCAAGCCTATGGTAAGATGTTGCATTGCATTGATCCGTGAGTGTATACACGTCCTTAATTTCTTTATAGTTTGAGTGTATCCTCATATTTTACACACATGCCGTTGTGAGGTTGAATTAAATGAGTTTTGCCTTCAATTGTTGTTTGTGATGAGTTGACTAATGTCGTCATGTGCGCTAAATCTTTGGAGCGTTGAGATGTTTCCGAGGCTTATAATGGTTATCCTCTTTGCTACGCTCGCTGATCTTCGTTGTGTCTTTACTGCTCGCTTTTGTTTGAGGACAAACAATGCTTTAAGTTTGGGGGTTTGATAAACGCACATTTTACACGCTTATTGTTGATATTTATGTTACGATCTAAAGTATGGATTAACGCTTATTGTTGATCAATTTAAAGATGAGCATTTAGATCATAAACAAACACGCAATGTGCGCTTATTTTACATAATCATTACACGCATTGCACAGGTTTTATCGATTCTTAATGTTTTATCTATTTCAGAAGACGCGATCGCCGCACCTGGTCAACACTTCACGGGGTTTCTCTTTGGTGTTTCAGAGGTTTTCATAAACATAAAATCACTGTGATAATCGACGAAAGCATCAATGCGCAAAGATGTAACCAAAGATGATGAAATGGATATGACAAGTATGGATGTGAAAAGTTTATAATATTAAATAGCATCTCGATAGGAGTCCATAGACGCAAACGGATCGTAATTCGGAGTTCGCACGCCGCATCGGCCACGCCGACAGAGACCAACGTTCATTCAGCACCTCGGACTTGCACTAACGCGCTTCAAACGACACGCCATTCCTCAACACACGGCCCACGTGATGACGACGCACACAATTCACCAACGCACGCCAACCATCATCACCCATCGAACATGCCCTTGACCTGGTCACCCGTTTGGTCAACTATTTGACCTCTCAACATTCAGTCATCACCTGACCCCTCACCTGGCCTCGATTTCATGCACACACTCAGGCCATCATGCTAAACAACAACATTCAGATCACATTACGCACCATATCCATAAAACAACCCATCAATTTCGAACTTCACCAATTGCAAACACTGCACCCATCACAAACACACACCATCATACATCCCATTATAACATAATTTTATTTATCAGAATCATCAACCTTCCCAGCACTGCAGGCCCTGACTCAGGTCCACAACAATTCAACACCACATGCAACACCATTCCATGATCTCACACCAGCAACATAACATTCAAACACGATATCCACAGCCCATCACGTGCTCCATACCGAAATCACAGACTGGCACAGTTCTTCGTGCCCCATAACCACATTTCACACCCACATTCCACGCTCAACCACCAACACATCATCAACACACCTCCTCATCACATCACATCATCACGTCGACTTGCGACACACCACACGCCACACATAAACACACACCATCGCACTGTCCCACAACTCAAAAAACACATTAACCTTATAACACAAATCTAACGCAACACAGCCAGGCCCAACCCTCATCGAGTCGCCCACCCGCCTGATCAGACTGCCTGAGAACCTCCCTCTCCACCATTTCTGTCACCTGATTGAGACGAGATCACGAGCCCACAGCCCAGCCACTCTCCACACTTCAAAACATCTTACGCACACTGTCCCAAACCATCCATCTGTCAACCATCATAATCCCATCATATCCATCTCAGCACATCGAACTCACAACCGCACACTGTCTGTAAAACACATGTTCACACCAGCACCACAGTGCAGCATGCCCAAGCACTGATCAACCGATATCATCATCACTCCTCACATCACGACACGACACATCCATCTCCCACACCATCAGCAGATTTGTCCTCAAAATCTAAAAACCACGTCCTGCGCACTGTGCCCACACTGCGCCACTGACATAACATCATCCCATCTCACCATCATCATTTTAACAAACACATCACCATGACAAGACCAACATCACGCCAGAAACCCAGCTCACCACCATCTCACCAATTGCACATCTCATTTTATCTCAACGACGTCACACACACTATCCATCTTACACACTGTAACAATGTCAATTCAACCTGTTCCAGAAACCCCACTCGAACACAGTACCACACTTTTTCCCATCAAATAACACACATGCACATTTATATGCCCAGACGACAATTAATCACAGAAAACAGTTTAAAACACTTAGATTAAAACCCACTTTGGGAAATTAGGTTAAACCCCATTATTGTTTTAATTTATATTTTCAGATTATTTTGACGATAACACGTTTATATCACAAAACAATCATAGGAATTTGAATTTTATAATTCCATGATTATTTTATGATATAAGAGCATTATTTATCATCAAAATAATGCCAGAGAATTATAGAATTTAAAGCCCCAATAATTAGAGTTTCAAAACCCTAATTTCCCAAAATTAGGTTTTGTAAATCTAAATTGTTTTAAATATTTTTCTATGATTAAATTTATCATCTAAGGCATATAAAATGTCACATAACTATGTAGTAGCTATTTTATACAAGGAAATAAAATGCTTGAGAACACCTTAGTGATTTTCGAAAATTAGGTTTCTTAAGAACAAATTAATTTTTATTCTTATTTAATTAATGATATAAGATAATTATTATATTATTATGACATCATTATGATAAAATGAGATGTATTACAAGTTGCACAAGTCAAGGACACCTATATGGTGATTGCTTAAAACTAGGGTTTTCTAAGCATGATATTTAATTTAATTTTATCCAATTGATGATGTGTCATAATTATTTTATTAAATGATAATATTAAGGATAATATATAGTATTATATCAAGTGGCACAAGTGTAGGCACACTTGTGCACAAGGGACTAAAATGTGGATTTTAAAGATTTTGTGAACAAAATCTCGCTATAATTAATGAAGAGATAAGATATGATCTTATCATATCATGGATAGTAAAGTAGTAGTAGTATACAATTTGATCAAGTAACCTAGGCCTTGCTCCCTTAATGGCCGAAAATTTACACCTATGAATTATAAAATTGTAAATTAATTATTTTAAGACAAGTGTAATGCAAGTTGTGAGAATAATTCAATGTACCTATTAAAAGATAAGATATGATAAGGATTATGATAAGATTTGATAGGATAAGATAAGATTTGGGACAAGTGCATAAGATATTTTAAAGTGTAATAATTAAATTCAAGTGGCCTAAGGCTATAAATACTACATGAAGCTCTCCAATTCTCATTCAAACCAAAGGACCGAAAATAGTAGAGAAAAGAGAGAGTGTTCTCCAAACCTTGATCCCAAACTTAGAGCTAATAAACGCTCGCGATAAATTCTACCCGATTAAGAGGTTAGATTTCATGCTTAGTATATACGCTAGAATTTATGTTATAAAGCTTAGTTAATATGTGTATTTTTCAAAATTATGAGACTTGTGCCAAATGTGTAGATATTGTATTTATATGACGATATTAAGCATGTAGTATAATTATATCACAAAATCAAGCATGATATTAAATTTTGTAAAGGACCGAAAATTTAAAGAAGTAATATGTTGATGAGTATGATTTTAATTATTAATTTGAGCATGGAATAATAATCTAGGTATTAAATAAGTTTATATGAATTTATATAGAATTTTGAAGAACTTTAGTACCTAAGTCTATGAATTTCGAAAATATAGAACATGATATTATGTTAAGATATAATCCATGTTTGAATGTTATCATGACATATTGAAGTGTAGAATCATAAAATAGTGTTGTATTAATTTATCGAATTGTTAAGAAATTATCGACCTAAGTCCAAATTTTCACAAGTGACTTAGGAAGATTTAATTTGATAGTTCACAATAAATAAAAATTATGTTATAGTAAGGATGCTTATAGATGAGTATGTATTATGTGATTTTATCGAATTTTGGAAATTGTTTCATTAATTTAATTAAAGTTTCAAAATCATAATTTATATGTATTAATGATATAAATTTATTTTATAAGATATAATTGTATAATATGATCTAAAATAATATTTTAGACATATTGTGATTTTATAGAAATTTTGGAACAAGAATTGTACATAGAAATCGAAAAATACACCAAAATTAAAAAGTCAAAATTGTCGACTAAATGTCGACTAAGTCAAAATAGTTGACCAAAACGTCGACCAAGGTCAAAGGGCACATAATTCGATAATACGCGATCTATGCGATTTAGCACGCTTAGTAAAATGTAGCTTACGCTACGTAAATACATTAAAACGCATATTATCTACTAAAAGATGAATATCTCTATGTGTTGAGAAAATTGAATCAACATCAATCGTTAGGAACGTTAAAATAAGTCCCAGATTAGCCTTATTCGATGCATAGAACGTTATGACTATGTTCATCTCATCGAACGCGACCGACATACTAAAATCATTCTCACGCTAAGCGATACTGACTCGGGCAAAGAATATAGGAAAAGGAGACCGTAGATCACGACCTTCAGATACAAGGCGGGCTTTACTCAAAACCCTTTATTTACGATGCTTTCTTCAAAAGTATTTATTTACAAAAGCTCATTGAAAATGATTATGAACCGTTATTCAATTACACGCCCAAAGTATTTATGTTTTATGATGATCCTATCATGAGACGGTTAGCGAACCATGAAAGTTATCATTGTCGGGTCGCCCCAACTTTATAGAAAATCGATATCGAATCCTCGCTAGATGCAGTAATTCCTACCGATTAACGTAGTACACCATAGCGATCGCGAGTCGCTAGCAACATCTTCACGGTCACGGCTTCGTAAGCGAGGCCTACTTACAACAGGAACAGAGTTATGAGAAAGTAATACGATGATACTGGATCATACAGAAAATGCTCAAACAGCGATCTTTGAAAAGTGATAAAGTATTTTGGTATTCACGAGTTATTTCTACTAAAACCCTCGTGTTATACTAACGGGCAGTAATTAAATAAAATGATTTCGCACGAGTCCACTAAGTGCATTCTTGTACTAACCGCATGTTTGTTTTAAATGTGCAGTCGAAATGACGATGGACGGATGTTGTTGAGCAATGGAGTTTTTGTCACGATATAGTTTAACCTCGACGATATCGCCATATATGCATTCACATGCTCACTGCTTAAACTCATAGTTATGTTTTGATTATTGATCATATCACCTTCGATCACCGAACCTCTTGTTATAAGATCCGCTGGTCTAGTTTGTATGAAATCGTTGTACATTTATACGCTTAAGTCTTGAAAGGTTGTTGGTCATTATGTTCTTAATCCTGTTAATAGTAATAATTCCGCTAATCCATACTTTAGATTAGCGGCTGTTACAATTTAAAGATGAGTTTAGATCATTTAATGTGCGTTTATGTATCGATTCTTAATGTTTTATCTATTTCTAGAAGATAACGCGCTTGGGGTTTCTTTGGTGTTTTGTAGTCTTTTCGTGTCATAATCGATGCATAAGGCAAAGATGTAACCAAAGATGATGAAATGGATATGACAAGTATGGATGTGAAAAGTTTATAATGTTAAAGAGCATCTCGATAGAGTCCATAGCGCAAACGGATCGCATTCGGAGTTCGAACGCGAGAACGGAGCGAAACAAGGAAGTCGCACACGAGCTGCTGACCGAGCTCGCGGCCGCGGCGCGGCCGCGAGAAATCGCCTGCAACGCCCAAAACGCCCGTAACTCGCGACCGAGCTCATGTCATGAGCCCGGCCGCGAGGCGAGGCGGGCAGACCCTTAAAATTAGGGTTTTCACCTAATCTATAAATAGGGCTTCACCCCGCGCCCAACGCACCCCAGACCTATTTTGCACGTTTTTCCTCAGTTTTTCATAGTTTTCCATTTATTTTCGTTCTAGCTTTGATTTAGATTAATTCTAGTATTAGTTTTCCATCATTTTGCAATTGTTCTACACATTGTTATCGATTCGAACGTTTTCGTCCAAGAATTCCACCGCTTTCAGCTTTTCCGCCGACGCTGATTTGAACCAACGATTGTTCTTCGTACGCCACCCTACGGGTTTTATCAATTTAATTTCGCTTTTATGATTATTTCGCACTTTATGTCGTTAATTATGTCTAGCTAATTTCTGCTCTAATCACAGGGTTTGCATGATTCTATCCTATACGCCAGATTCTCTGTTGTTATTTACCTTCCGTGCATCGATTCATGATTCTTGGTGCTTATTTATATGTGTTGATTTCGATCAATTTTGATGCATATCATAGTTGCCGCTAATTACGAATCGCTTTAATTGTCAATCGATCTGAATGTATGATACGGATAAGCCTCGAGTCAGAATCGAGATAGAACATTCGTAGGAAGCATATTCTTTGTGATCCTTTTCGATTTGCTTATTTTCCTCTGTAGACGTAATGAATAGGAAAATTAGTAATCAACTGTCACAATTGTCGTGAATCAAGTTGTTGGCTACATATGTGATCTTCCATCTTGTCTCGGATTAAAATGGTTAGTAATAATGATAAACATCATTGTGGATAGGATTAATGCATCCCTAGGGTTAGTCTTTCTCGATATTTGTTTCCTTGATATTTTATCGCTTTAGTTTATTTTCTTGGTGTTATCTTTGCTTTGATTTAATTATCTCAAGCCCTAAAATTCACAACCCAAATTATGTGCTTCGATAATGATGAATTATTGTTGAATTAGCTTCGTGTTTTCGGATTGCAATCCTTGTGGATACGATACTTTGCTTACCTTATACTTGCTTTTTCGTGTTAGAAAAGTGAGCGATCAAGTATCTTATTCATAACTTGATTATCGTAACAGTCGTATAAGGCACAACTTCACTGTTATCAATCTTTGTAAAACCCATCAAGGGTCATCACATCCATGTGCCATAGGAAAAAAAAATATCTTATCTCATCGAGATTTTCTTTATTTCATAATTTCTTGATGTCTATCACCTTACTGGTCTGAAATCTTTAGGTGACTGGAATAAGTCAACCTATTTCATGTCTGATGTTTACCGCTTCACTAATTCGCACTTATGTGACAAGGTAAGTCAACATTCATCATACTTGATGGTTTCAAGAATCGTGAAGAAATTATCACGACTACTTACAAGAGGTCTTGTTTCACAAATCAAAACGACATCTTTTCAATGATCAATCGATATGCTTTTGGATTGAATAATTGGGGCTCTAGGTCCAAGACCGTAATGACGACTACCGAGATTTCTTTGGTCATATGGGCTGGCCAGACCCGACACAAATATTTTCTCAGTCACACAAGGATTTGGTTTCAAAAGGACATTTTATAAATTTTCGGGTTGAAAATTTTCAGAAAAAGTGAGAAACTCGAATGAATTCTCAATTGGAACTAGGTCATAGAGTTAAACTCAACGACAGAAATTGGGTAAATGATATAATTTGAAATTTTATAGATAGGTCATCAACAAGGGTTCTCATGTATATCAGGGCTCCACTGGTATTACTGGCAATCTTACTTTCTTAGTAACACCCTAAGATTCGTATCATACTATAACGTTCTTACGCTATATAGATCATAGCTCTAACTTCAACTGATTCTCGTGAATTCTGGAGTAGGAATTAGGGATTTGGTCCTTCATAAGAAATTAAGTACAGTGCATTAGGGGCACGTAGGCGAAAACCGTACGTAAATCGGAGTTCACACGATCGAGAACTAATCAAAACAAAATCACTGCACACTGCAGGAAAAATTTACGCGCGCTTGCGCCGAGGGCATAAGCGATGCCGACGCCAAGGTCATGCACGCCGTTATCACTGCCTAGGTAGTACTGAGTCATACCGATGCCGAGGTCAAAGCCGAGTTCGCACAATTTCGTATAAATCCTTTTGCTTTTTGATACTCAAGATGGAATGAAGTTCTAAAATCCATCGCTACTCTTGTTCTTGTAAGGGAAGGAAGTTCTTACTTCTATGTTCTTTCGTAAAAAGGGATCATGCTTCTTAAAAAGTCTATGTTCTGTTGAGCTAGCATGTTCATCATCATAATCAACTTTGAGGTTTGAAGTAAAACTTCAAACATTCATACATAGCTCATCTGTACGCATGTACTTCGTCGAATTTCAAGAATTCAACATATCATTCTTGACAAATCAGTGTCCAATCTCAATCATTTTAAAACATGAATAACATAACTTTGTGCATAACGATGAACCCTTATTGAATTTCTGGAATTCAAACATTTCATCCTTGGCATATTATGCCGAAACTTTCTCACATCATTGTCATCATCTTTCTATAACTTTCTTGACAATTCATTGGTCATAACAATCATTCTCAACCTTTCTCATAGCTTTCATTTCTTTTGAAAGATCATTTCAATCATCCATCACTTCAAACTTTTCGATTTCAAAACTGAAAAAATCATTTATCTATCATAAATCAAATCATTTAAGTTTTCCTTAAATATGCAGTCCCATTCCTGCATATTGTGGGAATCCTTTGAGTTTTCCTTAAATATGCAGTCTCATACCTGCATATTGTGGGAATCTCTTTTATTTCAAAACTTTGGCGAAGAAAAACATTTCCATCCTTTTTCACCTTCAAACTTTTCATTTTATTTGAAAAAAAAATCATTTCACAAACATTCGTCTGGCCAGGGTAATTTTCAAAACTTTGAAAAAAAAAGAATCATTTACCTCATTTCAGTTGAGCTTGATGTGATGGAGTGTTGAGAATTGTCAGCTGAACTCTAGAAGTCTAATGACTCAATCTAGACTTAATCTTAAAGGAGATTTTGGGTTCAAGAGCGAACCGCTCTGATACCACTCTGTCACTGCCCCTAAATCCTAAGTACGATTTAGTAGGATTGTAACTCTAAACAGTATAAATAAACAGGAGATTCTCCTAAACAAAAGCCGTAATACATATGTCAAGTATGTTCTCGACTTTAGTACATAACTTAAGTTCTTCTGCAATGAAAACATGTGATATGTACATATGGCGATGTACTATCAAGGTATAAATCTTTCAATGACAATATTCCTATTGCTCAACACCGCCCATCCATCATCTGCTCAACCTACACATTTAAAAACAAACATGCAGGGCTGAGTACAAGAATGCACTCAGTGGACTCATGCCAAAAATATTTTTATCATTTTTAGATTACACTGCCACATCTTGGTAAGACACAAGGGTTTTAGTCGAAAGGCCTTGTGCTTACTAAAATATTTTCATCATTTCTCAAAATCGTCGCCGGGCCAGGCATTTTTCTTGGTGTGTATGATCCGTATCCCATATTCTCATCATAACATCAAAGATCAAACGTCGAGAGGGATGCCTCCCTTCTACGACGCCGTGATCGGCCGTGAATTTCCCATACAGCACACAGTCACGTTCAGGTGTACACGTTAACCCTAGCCAGGCATAGTCTTCTGGCATAGGATCCGATATCGATTTCATAAAAAGGTTGGGCGCGACCCAACAAAAGACATTTCATATCATGTCATCCAACCTTCACACCATTCATACATTTCATATCATATCGCTCCAACCTTCACACCATTCATTTCGGATAGATCCATACACAAAATGAGCATTTTGGCGGTAATATTGTAAACATTTATCAATGTATCGAAAATAAGCGTTGTAAATAAATTCATTTTGGTAAAACAACAGAGTCATGTTTTGTTTGAAAAGAAAGCCCACCGACTATGGTTCATCTTAATTTGAGTCCTAGGTTTGATTGCTCGTCAATGTCCGGTCGTCACGTTTGGCCCACACCTTTAAGTAAAAGCGATGTTTAGTACGCCGCTCATGATTTTCGAGACTCTCTAAGTCTAAGATAAACTTCGATATTCTATATCGACATAAACCGAATTCCTTAATGAATTCAATACGCTTTCAATTACGTATTTCAATTGAGCGGCTCGCTCTTGAGACACGCTCAACTATATTGTTTTAACCTTTCCGCTTAAACGCTCAACGATGTATCGTTTCTCGACATACGGATTTCAATTACGAAATCTTTCTTACCAACGAGGTTTCTTTACCTAATTGGTACGTTTACGATATTAGCGTATTTATCGAACGTATCTCGTGACGTTGACTTTAAAAGTCAACAATTTTGACTTTCAATAGTAATTTCTTACTAATTCATGTTATAAATCGATTCCAATCGATTTCTTTTCGAAAGTTCTAATTCTCGATTTATTACGTAAGTCGATGAACTTTATTAATATTTTTCTTAAATATTAATCCATTTATCCATAAGTCCTTATTATTCATTTATAACGTTATTAAATATAATGTTTCGTTATAAACCTAGTGATCTACGCTTATAAAATTTTATAAATTCCAAAATGTCAAAATAATATTTAGACATATAATATATTATTACTCTTAATTAAAAAGGATTTAAAATCCTTATAATTCCTTTAATGCTCTCGGTAATTTTAAAATTACCAAATGATTTCCAAGAATTTTCTAAATTCATATAGTGTATTATTATACACTTATGGTCATTAATATGTATTAATATCATCCATATAACAATCGATCATCACCCTATTCACATATGGCATATTTCACCTAGGGGAGTTCCAACACTTAGTGAAATTTCAAGTATTTATTTTCAGAAAAAACATCTTAAAGCAACTCAAGTGACATACTTTGACGATTCATAACTCTCGACTCAACATACGATGATCGCATAAGGTTACATTCGAAACCTCTAAACATGTACTACAAGTTCTAAGAAGGAATTCGATCCAAAAGAGTCGTGGTTCGGAGATATAGGGTCTCAAAGTGGGCAACTCAAACCGACTTCTATACTTGGAATTTTTCGAGATTTTGATTTAGCTTAACGACGAGGGATTTTATGAGGCTCGTAACTTTTGACTCACAATACTAAAATGACTGCAAGATACCATTTTCAAACCTTGTAATAAGAACTACATGTTTCATGAAGACCATACTAGAAGATACTTGATGCATCGAGAAACACGAGGTTCAAAGTCGCCTAGTTGGAATGGACAAATTTCAAGAGGTGACTTTGGGTCAATGAACGAGATACTTATAAGGCTTAGTTTGGGATCAAACTTTCCAGATCAAAACTAGACATGGTAAGGAACATTTCTTATGAAGAAACCCAAGTCAAAGTCGGACTACAAACGGCTTGAACAGCTCACGGAAAAGTCGGACTTGTAGAGTTCATTGACAAGGAATTAGACTTAGACATTTCAATTCAAAAGACCCATCAAACGCGTCCAATTTTAAAAATTCACCGAGGGCTTATTAAAATAGTAAATCAAGTTGGATTGACTTGAACTTTTACTGAGACGCTAGACATGTTTACTTTTAACATAGCTAAATTTCACATTCATCGGACCACCGTAACTTAGTCAAATAAATTTATTAAGTTATTGTTTTTGTAACATACTTTCGCTGTTTTAAGCTTATTCTTCTTGTAAGTATTTCATATAACAAATGAAAATGGTGAATCTATCACCCCAAATCATCCCTAAGATCATTAATATAAGTATGCAAGTATGATTTAGCCATGTCCAAGAATCATAGGACGAAGATATACCTCACCACGAATTGAAGATAAACAAGAAGGATGGAGCTTGAGCTCTCTCCCATGGAGGAAATGAGTCTCCATTGCAAGAAGAGGAGAGGAGAGGAAGAGAAGAGAGGAGAGGAAGGAGAGACGTCTCAAATTTTGGGGAGAGAGAGAATGGCTGATCCAAAAGGGAGGGAGGTGTAGGGTGGTGTTGGGTGATATGCATGGGTGACACTCATCACTACACTCACACGCATATCAACACTTGTCACACACATCACATGACACACACACTCTCTCTCCCTACACACACACACACAAGTTTTTACATATATATATATATATATATATATATGTATATGTGTTTAATTAATTTAGTTAGTCTATATAATTAATCAAATTGTTACTTAATAGATGCATGTAATAGTGGAAAGTCGACAATTAAATCCTTAGTGTGTATATATATATAGTTCTCGGCTATTACACATGTAATAGGTCCAATTTCATTTTTCATGCCATATATGTCATAACATATGGTTTAGATGATAAATAATATCATAGGATAAATTAACGAGATCAAATTATGCGATAAAACCACAAAATTCAAACTAGGGTTTTCAAATCGAGGAATTTGATCAATATAAATCCTTAATGTTCTAGCATCGATTTAATGCTAAATAATCCGTAATTACATATAATAATCATAGGAATTAATTTCTATAATTCCTTGATCAATAAACTCATTTTCCATTTCGTCTCTAAACGTTAACGCTTGAAAACATTTCGAGCGTTAATTATCGACTCATCTCGAAATGGTCGTAATAGGGTCGTAATCACTTTATTAAATTATTCCATTTATAATGGAATTTAATTCTAAGCTTAATTGCTTAGGAAAATTTTACGGCGTTTTAACTAGAGATACGAAGTCGACGTTAAAGTAATACTATCGATACGCTTTATAAACTTCTATTCCTTAATTCACGATTCTCAGTGAATATGAAATAGGAATTCATTCCTTCGTAAATAATCGAAATCATTATTCGATATCTTACTGATCAAATCATCTCAGCGAATTTCAAATTTACGGGTTTTAAATACCGTAATTAGGCATCTAATTCTGCGGGATATTATATCTATAATGTTATAGACAACATGCCACCTGAAGGTGAACCACGGCCTTTCCCCTTCGTCTATGACATTATAGACCACGCGGTTTTCACCGTAGTCTATAACTGAATAGACCACGTGCATTTCCCCGTGGTCTATAACTGAATAATATATTTTTGTTATTTTATTATTTATTTAATACTTGTTTTCATAATTTGAATGCATGTTTCTGCTAATTAAAAATAATAATCCAAAAATAGATATAAAATATTTCTCATAATATTTATATCAAAATCAAGGTACACATTTCATAAGCATTCAAAACGTTATATCCGGGAAATTCCCAATCTACATGTATTTTCTAACTAGCTACAAGTATTTTCTAACTAGCTACTAAAATTTATCCAAAAATATTCATTCACCATTTTCTTCATGCCAGTTTACTAACTTGCTCACTCCAGGCCACATTTCTTCATTCGGAGTTCCCAGCAATCTGCATTCATCAAATGTAAGTGTGGTGAGAATAGGTAGGAAAAATGAGGTAGGATAACTAGGATTACTATGATCTATGATGAATGAACCTGAAAATGTGCAATAGCTGTTGCAGCTCAGAGTCTCCAGGAAAGAGAGCTTGATTTGTCACCAATTCAGCTGACAGATTAAGTATTCAACCAAATATCTCAGAATTTACTCGAAAACCAAATATCTCAGAATTTACTCGAAATTTTCTAATAAACTAAGGTTTATGATTCTAACTTGAATAGTTCGTACCAAATATACATGCCACAGACCACATGTCCACAGCAGGGAAGTAATGTGTAGCTCCCAAAAGTACCGCTGGAGCTCTATACCAGAGGGTTAATATCTGCAAATATAGCCTTTATTTACAATCTGCTTGGTAAATTACTGGAATAACTGTAAAGTTGGTTAAGATTATGCAAGAAAATATACCTCATGAGTGTACTTCTTAATTGGCACAGTGAAAGCTCTAGCTAGTCCAAGATCAGCTATTTTAAGCATCATTGTTTGACGATCCATCAAAAGGTTGTGCGGCTTAAGATCCCTATTGAGCAGCACAATAAACAGCTTGGAGTCATTTAGTGGAATGTCAACAAAGACAAGATTGATGATGGATATTAGGAAAAATACCAAAGCTTTACCTGTGCAGAACACCATGACCATGGCAGAAGGCAACACCTTTGCATAGCTGGTACATTAAGCTCTGCCAACACCAACACCAACACTAACACAAAGGGGGTTCAGATGCATCGAAGCATAATCGGTTGATAAGGCTGTAATGTAATGCATAGAAACCAAGCAACTAAGAAGGGGAGATGTACCTTGACAATTTTGCTAGGAATGTTATCCCTAGTCTGGCGGAAGCTGCAGATGTATTTCTTGACGTCAGTGTCCATGTACTCAAAAACCAGGTACAAAACAGTCTTGCCTTCCTTATTCTAGCCTTGTTTCACATCCATCAATCTGCACATTTTACGAGGCTAATTAAATACGATCAGTAACAAAATGGATCAAATTCGGATTAAAATTGGAGCACACAACATTGATGATTATGCAGACTCTTAGCATGTATTCAAGTCGTAGTCAAGTTTTATCTGATCGCTCAGAATAATCAAACTCGTTTTTTCACATACATCCAGTCTGTCCAATGACAAATGTGAGACCAGTAATAAAATGGACTAAAGCTGAAGGCTTAAAGTGGAGCAGACAACATTGAAGATTAAGCAGATTCTTCACAAAGATTCATGTCCTAGTCATATTGTAGCTAATCGTATTCAGCATTCAAACTGTTGCGTTGTGTATCTAAAAAGAACCCCAATTTATGGAATATGAAGAGCATCAGTTAAATTAAAGAAGAAAACCTACACCTTAGGAGCAGTGGAATACCAAATCAAAATCACGACCTCTGAAAGGCGAGAAAATATAACCAGAAATCAAATTCAAAATTTACAGAAAATCGAGCTACAACATGAAGCATATGAATCACACATCCACAACAATCGAGTGAAAAATAACCAAATCATCAAACAGGTAGTATGCTGAAACCGATCCATTAACTCAATTATAAAGAGGCAAAACTGAAAATCGACAAAAAGTTTACTTGACGACATGTGGATCCCTAGACAACATTCTGAGCAACGAAACCTCGCGAAGTGTGGTTGGCGGCACTCCTTCCCCGTGAAGTGGGGATATGCTCTCGTCGACGGTGATGCTCCGACAGGAATGGAGGCAGCTGCGTCAGATTGAAAAGAAGGAGTAGGTGTTCTGATTGTGTGTGCGTGAGGGAGAGAGGTTGGAGTGAAAAAAAAAAGAAAAGGAAAGGATGGACTAGGGTTCTATCTTGGGATGGGCTCAAATAAATGGACCGAGAAGAAAATGAATATAGGCTAAAAGACCACATGGCTAAGTGGCGAAAGACCACGCGGCCAAGCTCGCAGATTTAATAACGCGATGTTAGGCGACGCGAAAAGCAGTGGTTAATAAAATTTATCTTGTTAATGTACCACGCAGAAGCAAGCGCGTGATTCATCATATGAAAACGCTAATAGACCACGCGGTTCTCTGGCCGTGGTATATAACCGTTAAAATATGGTTATAGACCACGCTTTCACCACCACGTTGTCATGTCATAATATACTACTTTAGTACTAATACTAATGCGTGGTCTATGAGAAAAATTCTTGTAGTGATTTTCTTAATTTTGGTATATCAGAACGACCGCTTCTTCGTAGAATATTATTAAAATATTTGTTAGATTTTTAGGTGAAGTTTGAAAAAGTCGACTTTGTTTCGACCTAGAATGGGATCTTATGTCCGGATTAAACCGCTTTTCAGATGCATTATATTCACATGATTTCCAAAATTTTCAAATGAATAGTCTTTGTGAAGGATTTTTAAACGCGAGCCCTGTAGCTCTTAAATTTTGAAAACGGATTTCAAACGATCAAGTTATGATTTTTAAAGTGTTTTTCGGCTAACGTCAGGTCGGCGATCAGCAAGCACACTCTTAATCGTCGGCGTTGTGCATCTGCTTTATGCAAGCAAGCTCAAAATCTATAAATTGGGGCCCAGGCCTCATTTTCAAACGCTCATTTCAAGCGCCTCTATGTTTACCAAGAGCCGAGCAGCTCAGCACGCTACTAAGAGCTGAAGGAGTGGGGATCGAGCCGGGAGGGCTCGGCGGCGGCGCCATTGCGCTACTGTCGGCCTACCACAACCGACCAACCTCCCCCGGTGCCTTCGTTTTTAAATTTTGTCCTTTTCTTGTTTCGATTCCGTCTTTTCGTAGATAGCATAGCATAGAACTCGAGTCTCTAAAGGGACGAGGCAAGGAAACGGCCAGAGGCCGGCCAAACTGGCCAAAACTGCCGCCGCCTAGCCCACGCCGCCGTCGCCGGTTGGTCGCCGATTTGGTGGCCGATGGGCCACTTTTTGGCTATGGGCCCTTTAGGTTTTGAGTTCCGGGCTATGTGTTCTACTAGCGTACCGATTCTTTTTCTCGTTTTTCATGTTTTTACATATCGGGATGTTTTTCGTTGTTTTGAGTTTCTAAAGGAAGTACATGCCCGGGTTATCCATTTTCGTCATGGTTTGTCATTCTATGTTCCTAAAATTGCATATTGCTTATGTTTCCATTTTCATGCATCGGTTTTGGATGGTTTATCCTAAATCTTAAGATAAGCATCAAGTTTTGAAGCTTCTTCGCAGCTAAGTTTTGTATCAATTTCACGCATGCATGTTTTCAAGGTACCCCTTTATAGATTTCAATGCCTTGAACATTTTTGCCTGTATCAAGTTGATTTGAAAACTCAGATGTTGCCAAATATGAGTTCGGAAAGTCGAAAATCCCCGTTTTGCTTCGATCTCCGTTTTGATCGCATTGTTGCCTTGCTTCGTGGAATGTGACCCCAAAAGTTGTTTCGTATTGTTACCAAGTACTTATCAGAATGATCGGTATAGTTGTTGGATCTGTAGATCTCTCCCAATAGACGTTTTCGTCGGTATAGGTGGGTTATATTTATTTTGAGTACATATCTTGAGTTATTAAGCTCTGATATTTCAAAAGAAAATGTTGAATGTCCATGGAAATATTTTTGGCGCATCTCTATTTGTTTAATGCTCTCTGTAAAGCAATTGTGGCTCTTAGTGGGTCTAACACACTTACTAAGGGTTGTGTACACGGGTCCGTACTACCGTGGATTGATCCTCACCGCGCATCGACATATGACGTGGCTTCCGGTTACGCCCTGCCGGTCCGATGATTGATCTCAAAGTGTGGTTCGTCCTAGAGTCTCACCTGGATTATATTAATGTGATCTCGAAGTGTGGTTCGTCCCGAAGATCCGATAGCTTAGAGTAACAATGGAATGCGCTAATGGGCCCCAAGTAAAACGTTTTAGTTTCATGGAAGCGGATTTATGTTTTAAAACCTTCTATGTTTACCGTATGACATGGACTTTCTTCGCTTTGTTTATATAAACTGCTTTGTAAAATGCATGACCCATCGAAAGCGCTTAGTACTCAGCCCAAAATCTTTTCAAATGATTTCAGGTTTATAAACGGACGGACGTGATAAGCGGTTGAGGCGGGTTGGCTGTTCTCTATTTTTGTTTTAAGTATGTTACGTTCCGCTGTACGCTCTTAAGTGTATATGTTTTGTTGCTATCGTCTAGAAACTCAATCGAGTTCTATGACTATTATATTCAAGTATTTTAAGTTCACTGGTTTCTGTTGTGATTTCTCTACCGCTTTCTTTATTGCTTTTGATGGAGAGTGCGAGTAGTCGGGCCCCTCTTAGACGCTTGGCTAAAGCCCTCATGTAGTAGTCGAGATAGTAACGACCTCATGAGCGGAGCTGGTCGGCCAACTCCTTTTGGCGAGCTAGGCTCTCCGATACCCCATCATTTTCTTAACTTGAGGTGTAGAAGGATGCTCCTACCCCAATAATTATTATTGGTTGTCCGACTATTTAGCCCCCGTGATAATAGTCGGTTGTATATGACAAACGTGGCGTGCCGAGCTTTCTGACACCAATGTTGCGAAGATGTGTTTGTTTGCTTATTTTCAGTTTCTGTTTCTTTTTGGATTTATCCTTTTATAGAGGAGATGCTGCCCAATTTTTGGCATGTAAGTAAAACCCATATGTATATATGGTTTCCCCCTTTCTTCCCCGCTTCTTATTTCCAACCCCTAGTCATACCCCGACATCCGTGCCTTCTCTCGGGAATTGGGGCTTGACAATATCTTTCTTTGGAATCAAATTAATTGTCGGTTTTTACAGGTTTTGAGAGTGTTGAAAATTGTAAAGACTGAAAGTGCACCCCAGCATCGGACTCGGGAAAGCCAGCGCTGGGTGCGCCTCTTGACGACGAAGCGGAGAATGCACCCCAGTGCCGGACTCGACGAAGTCGGTGCTGGGTGCGACAACATTGGGCGAGACAGAGAACAAACCTCAGCGCTGGACTCGGCGAAGTCGGCGTTGCGTACGATTTCGTTGGGCAAGACAGAGAACATACCCCAACGTTAGACTTGGTGAAGCCGGTGCCGGGTTTGTCGCTCGAAGTGGAAAGAAAGATAGGCCCAGCGCCGAACACATCGAGGTCGACGCTGGGCCACGAAGAAGTAGCGCATCCAGGGAGTTCACCCGAGCGCCGGACTTCGCCGAGTCCAGCACTGGGCTTAATTTGTTGTGTTCGTCCAAGGAGAGCTCCCCAGCGCCAAATAGGATGAAATCAGCACTGGGCGTGCCAATTTTTGCAAGAAACGGAGATGGGCCCAGCCGGTGCTGGGCCCGGACTCGGCGATGCGTGCTAATTTTTGAAGCTATAAATATAAGTCCAACACGTGAGAAAAACCCTAGTTCTTATTCTATTTCCTAGTCTCCACGTTTGTCTCTCTAGAAATCTTTATTTTGCATTTTCTTTTGCTCATTGGTGATTCAAGCACAATTGGGATTGAAAGAATTCACCATCAACATTGAAATTGTAAGACTTATTATTCCAATTCCATTGGATTTTTGATTTGATTATGTCTATCAAATTTATTTGTTTGATTCGTGAGATGAATATGAACTAAACTCTTTATCTAGGGTTTGGTGATTCAAATTAGTTGATTAATTATTTGCGAAGTTTGCGTGTTCCAATTAAATTATATTGCTTGTTTTTGAGAGATTGGCCATCATTTAATTGTCCGTGCTTCGGGTGAGATTGAGAGATTAAAACGTTGCATCTTTATAGATAAATTAGGTTAGACTTTACCGAAAATGAGTAGTCTAATAATTTATCTATTTTTGGAATTTGATAACTTAGATTTAATCTATGGGGACGAGAGTCTATTGTTTGAATTGAATATTAGAGAATTTCATGAGTAGTAGATTTCGTGAAACAGAGCATTAATTAATTAATCAAGGCGAAGAGCTTAATACCATAGTCTTTCTCAAATACTTGAATAATCTTTTGCAACAGTTATTGGATTCTAAATTCTAGAGTCTGAAATCTTTTAATTGTTTTTCCCTATTAATTATTTACTTTCCAGCATGATTTCAATAACTCATGTTTAGGATTTAGATTTATTGCTTTCTTAATAACACAATATAGGCCCTATTAAGTATTCATCGAGAGATATGATTTTGGTTAACTTACCGTCCTACATAGACCACTACAAGAATAACGCGTGGACAACGACAGAAACACGACGAAAACTCTCCATCGGCAAACAACGACTGACCGACGACGGACCAGAAACGGTATTATACTTTAACATATATGCAAGATAGGCCGTCGTCATTCCGTCGTTGATTAACGATGGAAGGAAGTCCATCGTTAATCAACGACGGAATGACTATGGAGAAAATCAACGACGGACCAACGACAGAATATCAACGACGGAATAACGACGTACAAACTCAACGACGGATCAACAACGGACAATCAACGACGGACAGTAGGTCGTCGTAATTCCATCGTTGATCAACGGCGGAAATAATGTCGCCGTTGATCAACGATGGAATTACGACGACCTACTGTCCGTCGTTGAGTTTTAACACAAACACGGGATTCCATCCCAGTTTTTTATTCACGCGATTTCCCCTTCCCTCGCCCGAACCCTTTTGAATTTTAAGCTTTGTCGCCCGTGTAGCCTCTCTCGCCGTCGACTTCACCTCGCCATCGCCGTCTTCACCGTGCCGCGCTTGCCTTGCCGCTCCTCGCGCCACGCCACTCGCCGCCGCCGAGCCTCGTCGCCGTCGCCCGCACCTAGCTCCATCTCACGCCGCCCATTCGCCGTCTACACCACGCCACTGTCGTCCCAGCCCAGCCCATCCCCACGCAGCCTCTACCGTCGCCGTCCATTTTGGCCCCTGCCATCGCCGCCGCCCTGTCTCGATGTCACCGTCAGTCCTCTCGTGTTATGTATATGTATATGTATATGTATATGTATATGTATATGTATATGTATATGCATTGATAGTGTATGTATGAATGTAGATGTGTGTATGAATGTAGATGTATTTATCGTGAATTTATGTGATGTATATATATACGTATATGATCTTGAATTTATGTGATGTATATGTATATGTATATGTATATGTATATTTATATGTATATGCATACGTATATGAGCTTGAATTTATCATGAATTTATCGTATCTTTATGATGATATTATGCGATGTGATGAGATTGAGCAATATGTGATGAGATTGAGTAATATGTGATTATATTTCGACGCATTTGTTTAAAATGTTTTGATTGTTAACTTGTTGGGATGATAAATTCATCGTGGTCAATATGTTATTGATTGTTATCTTCGTGTCTTCAAACTGTAAAGTTGAGTTCATTTAAAAAATAAATTAAAGTTGACCATAAACTATCATTAATTAAAGTTATAACTCTATATATAAGTACCAACTATGTAAATAATAATATATAATATGAAAGGAATAATGGATACATATATATATATATATATATATATATATATATATATATATATATATTGTAAAAATATGTCAATACATATTAAACTATTTAAATATATATAAGGATCAACTATGTAAATCAACATAATTAAAATAATGCCTAAATTGTTTTGAAAAATTACCCATGTTAACGACTATTGTAAAAATTGGTTTGTTGGTGCGTTGGGTTTGGTATCATGCTTCCTAGCTGACGCAAAAATGAATAATTTACTAACGACAAATTATAGTTCACGAGTTTTTGCAAACTTTCACCAAATTGGCCCAACTCACTTATTTTATGGAAGAATTTCAAGAATATTCTACGCCTAACATATTTAACTCTCAAATTGATATCTCTTTAATTAGGTGTCAATTGGTTGCCTAATATATGAACATAAACAAATTCTTAGTTCATTAGGTCATCCACATCATTAGTTCATTTATGCTACGTAAGTTCATTAGTTCATTTACATAAGTTCATTAGTTCATTTACATGTCATTTTTATGCTACGTAAGTTCATTTAATATATTTGATATTTTGCCGTTATATGATAATGAAGAGAAATTTAACTTTTTCTCAGCATTTATAGCACAAATGGGACGAGATTAGATGGTGCAAATGCGAATTAACTTACATAGATCTTTAATTAGGTGAGGAAACAAAGGACATAATATAGAACTTACATAGATATTCAAGAAATGAGTACAAATAGTGCTTGGATGTATAGGCGGTTTCAATCAGATGGAACTTTCGATCCCGAATTTCTTAGCGGACTAAATGAATTCATGGATTATGCAATGACTCAAACAATGTTATTGGATGGGGGCAAAGTTAAGTGTCCGTGCAGAAGATGTGATAATATGTATTATCATGTAAAAGAACGAGTTCAATATCACATTGCAAAAAATGGATTCGTGCGAGGTTACGAGCTTTGGACGTTTCATGGGGAATCTGAAATACCAACGGAAATTTATCATAATTTAGAAGATGTTCAGTACGAACAAAGTAGCTACCATACGATGGTGACGGACGTTGCGATGTCTCAAAATTTTGAAGACTTTGAAGAGTTACCTAATCCGGAAGCACAACAACTATATGATATGTTGGATGTTGTGGATAAGGAGTTGTGGCCAGGTTGCAAGTCTCACTCACAGTTGTCGCCAGGCTCGCCTATTGTCCTTCAAGACCGAGGGTAACATGTTCGAGAGAAATTTTGATCAATGGACTGAATTGATCAAAGACATTGTGCCAGAAAATAACTTGGTTCCTAGTAACTTCTACAGTACGAAGAAGTTATTACGTGGCATGGGGCTTCTCATAGACAAGATTGATTGTTGCCCTAATAATTGTATGATTTATTGGCACGAGGATTGTGAATTGGTTCAATGTAAATTCTGTAGTACTCCTCGTTACAAAAAAAATAATCATGGATCGATGATCAGTGGAAAAACACTGGTAGCTGCAAAGAATATGTACTATTTTCCTCTTACTCATCAACTACAGAGATTGTATGCATCCAAAGCTACAACAGTAGACATGCATTGGCATGCTTCGTCAGTAGATGATGGAGTTATGTGTCATCCTGCAGACTCACCTGCATGAAAACACTTGAATGAAATTTTTCCTGATTTTGCTGAAGAGGTTAGAAATGTTAGATTAGGGTTATCCACGGATGGTTTTCAACATTTTGGTCAGTCGGGACAACAATATTCTTCGTGGTCGATCATCGTTACACCATACAATCTACCACCTTGGATGTGTATGAAGGAACAATACATGTTCCTTATAGTCCTAGTCCCCGGCCCACGGAATCCAAAGAAGAAATTAGATGTTTTTTTACAGCCGCTAATAGTTGAACTGATAGAGTTGTGGAATATAGGTGTTCTTACATACGACGTGTTGGTGAAGCAAAATTTTCAAATGCGAGCAGCGTTGATGTGGACAATTAGCGATTTTTCTGCCTACTCTATGTTATCTGGGTGGAGTACCGTCGGAAGACTTGCATGTCCGCATTGCATGAAACTGAAGCTTTCACCCTAGCACATAGTTGAAAACAATCATGGTTTGATAACCATCGAAAGTTTTTACCTGAGGACCATCCATTTCGAAGAGATAGAAAAAATTTCTTCAAAAATAAGATTATTACAGCAGAACCTCCACTTGCAAGATCAAGCCAAGATGTATTGGCTGAAATAGAGATGATGGGATTAGTAAAAGTTACTGAAGAGAATCGTGATACAATTAATAAGGTTGTAGCTTGTTGTTTTTGCACTGGGTGGAAAAAACGTAGTATATTTTGGGATTTGCCTTACTGGCCACACCTTTTAATTTGTCACAACTTGGATGTCATGCATGTTGAGAAGAATGTGTTTGATAATATGTTCAATACAGTATTGAACGTACCAGGGAAGATAAAAGACACGACCAAATCTAGGGAGGAGCTAAACATGTATTGCCACAGGCCATCTTTGAAAAAGAATGATGTGACAAACAAGTATCCAAAAGCTTGTTACACACTTGACACGAACGAGAAGAAAGTCTTGTTTGAATGGGTGAAAACCCTACGATTTCCAAACGGTTATGTATCAAATATGAGAAGATGTGTCGACATGAGTAAACTTAAGATGTTTGGGATGAAAAGTCACGACTGTTATGTGTTCATGCAACGGATTCTACCTGTTGCTTTTCGTGAATTACTCCCAAAAAATGTGTGGAAGGCAGTCACAGAGCTTAGTTTATTTTTCAAAGACTTAACCTCTCGGAATACACAAAGTGAGGATATGTGCAGACTCAATGACAATATCCCTATCACTTTATGCAAGTTTGAGCACATTTTTCCACCTAGCTTTTTTGATTCAATGGAGCATCTTCCAATTCATTTAGCTGACAAAGCTCGCCTTGCAGGACCTGTTCAATATAGATGGATGTACCCATTTGAAAGGTAACTGAAAATAACAAAGTTTCCCTTATATCTTCTATGTATATGTAAACTAACTCCATTCATGAATAGGTACCTACGAAAGTTGAAAAACAATGTAAGGAACAAGGCTAGAGTGTAAGGTTCTATTTGTAATGCTTACTTAGTGGAAGAAGCATCTACTTTTTGCTCTTATTACTTTGAGGAACATGTGAGCACAATACATACGAATGTGCCTCGTGACTTTGATGGTGTAGATGCTATTAGATCTGACGAACATCCAGATAGACTATCAGTATTCAAACAAAAAGGACATTATTTTGGAAAATTATCGAAGAGATACTTGGATGACAAAGAGTATCATGCAACTCACACATATATTCTACTCAACTGTGTAGATGTTACAGAGACATATCTCAAGTATGTACTATTACTAAATTATACCATTTAATTGTATATAGATTATTATATATAACGTATATATTGTGTTTAAGGTTATTTGTGGATCAGCTGCGCGCGTACTCTATCTCAGAGCAAGAAATTAATGATCAGATGGAAGCACAATTTGCGTCGTGGTTCCGTTCACTAGTGAGATTAGCTAATCTTTATTTAGTAATACTATAATCATGGTTTAAATGTAGATGAGAAGTCTTATTTTCACATTATTTTACTATTACATGTCTTAAATCCAACAAGCAATGTTGAGAATCAATTTTTGATTAGTCTTGCAAAATGTCCATTAACATTAGTCACGACATACCTAGGATACTATGTGAATGGATATAAATTTCATCGATGTCTCATGGGTCATCTCGATCCACTATGAACAAATGGTGTCGCATAAAAGGTGATTGTTATGGTTCAGATGATAATGGTGAACTCGATTATTATGGACGTTTGTTGGAGATGTGTGAGCTAGAGTATCACGGTCTACCTAAAAAGACGACTACATTATTCAAGTGTCAATGGTTTGATCCATCTACATCTGGGAGTTCAGTGCATCATCAATTCAAATTGATTTCTATAAATCATACGCGTCGGTATAATAAGTACGAACTATTCGTACTCGCTGACCAAGCAATCCAAGTCTATTATTGTACTTATCCGAGTATGAATCAGTCTTAGAATGATTGGTGGGAAGTTTGTAAGATAAAAGCACGATCTAAAATTGAAGTCTCATTTCAAACATTAATATCTGAAATACCATCAGACCAACCATATCAGGAAGATGACTTAATCATCTCAACTAATCTAGACATAGACGATGATGACACAATAATACATAATGGTGGTGGCTTGATAGACATAGATGAAAACAATAGTGAAGAAGACGAAGATACATACTTGACTTGATGAGTGAGGAAGATAACAATGATGATAGCTATGACGACGATAGTGATTAATATAAGGTTTATATGAATCAATTTGATAGAAAAATATTTGGATAGTATGTTTTCATATGACATATGAATTGTTTTCTTATTCAATTGATCTATTTTGCTATATGCCTAGAGGGCGTGGATCCTCATCAGCTAGAGGACGTGGGTCCTCATCGCCTTTTTCATCGGGATCAAAGGGAGGCATCAATGCCTCTGTTGATCGCATCCGACTGCAGGAGGAGCATATCCCTGATACAGTTGGAGCTTCAACTTCACCTTCGGGTCAGGTTTTGTCTCAGCGAGGACAGGACGGACTAGGCTTGCCCTCGATGATATGGGGTATTTGTTATACTTTCAATTACAATATGTATTTTTATTTTGTTGAACTAATGATATTTATGTTTTATGCAGTAACTTAGTCTCATATAATGTGGTTCCTGGCGCCTGCACTCGTATATTCAAGCAGGTCAGGAACCCCTATGGTTTTAGTTGGAAATTGACGCCACAGTCAGTGAAGAATGATTATTTTAATGAGTTCAAGGTAAAAAAAAAGTGTTTATAAGTTTGTTTACAAATCTTAAACACCTTTTTTGTGATTGTTAATTAGTTGTTCTAATATTTGTGGGTATTGTTAATTCATCTAGGATCTAGAATTATATTGGTAGTTTGTTTGCTAATTGATGCTCATTCGGTTATTAATTATCAATAAACATATAGTCATAATTTGTTATTGAATTGGAATTTGCTTTTCACTTGAAATGTAAACGCTTCGCTGGGACGAGGTTATCCGCATGAGGTCATATATGACCTTTGGCATCCTATTACCGCACGGCGCTTCAGAGACTTTGTTTGTGGCATCAAGGCCACAAGGTATGATGAGAGTAGGGCGAGACCTCCTTGCATCCATGAGGATGAATGGCCTGCTTGGCTTGCTTATTAGGACACTGAAAAAGTGAAGGGGAAGTTAGAGATTGCGAGGCATTATCGTATGTCAGAGCCTACAGGACCAGGAACAGGGCAGGTGAAGCACAAGGGAAGCTCTAAACTGATTCTTCAGTATGCTGCTGAGTTGGTAATGTTTATATAGATGTTATGACTTTCTTTTATTACTAATGTTACATAGATTGTATGATAACATTTTTTGTTTGGTTGCAAAAGGCTGCACAGAAAGGAGTTCATCCGAGCAGTTGTCTGTACGATGCTTATAACATCCTTCACGTCAACAAGGATGGATTTTATACTGACGAGACATCCAGATCTATTGGGGTATGTTTTAGTTTAATTGCAATTCACATACTTTATATGAATATACATCAACTATATAAGCTGTACGTTATAAATGTAGATGAGAGTCCAAGAGCTAGTCACCCAGCGAAGCCAGCCTGTAGAAGGTTCGAGTGACTCGCCAGATTTGGAAATGAGCCAAATCTATGTGGATGTCGTGGGTGGGCTAGACAAGAAGAAACGGATGTTCGGTGTTGGTGCACTTGCGAAGAGTTTGAGAAGCGAGTCTTCAACTGCCACATCTCAATTCATGTCCCCAGTATATGACCACCAGCGCTTAGTAGATGTGGAGAAGCAGCTGCAGGAGGAACGGGAGGCACGAATGCAGATGGAGGAGCTTCAACGACAGATAAACGAAGAGCACGAGGCATTGAGGACACGCTTAGAAGCTCAGCAGCGCATACTGGATCAGCTTCTAGCACACTCTGGGCTTGCACCACCTCCTCCCCCTATTGATCATACTCATTGTTTATTTCACACTCTGGATTTGCACACTTTTTTTTATTTGCTTTCTGGATGATGGATTGTTTTTATATGCTTTCTAGATGATGGATTGTGTATTTGAATGTATTATATGATTTAGTTAATTTACTTATTTTAATGTATTTGAATTGCATGTTGAATTGAAATTTTATGTTTGTTGAGGTATTATTGAATTGAATGATGAATTGTTGAGTTTGTTGAGGTAAGGATAAAACAGGTGACCGTCGATAATTGGGTACGATAAATGTGAAAAAATGGGTTTATTTTTTAAAACTTTCACGACGGATCACAGTCCGTCGTTTATCAACGACGGCCTGTCCGTCGTTGATCGACGACGATTGTGCGTACACAACGGCGACGTCTATATCCGTCGTTGATCCGTCGATGATTCAATGACGGACTACGAGTCCATCGTTGATCGGAATAGCGACTATGTTTGTACCGACGGCCTGTTTCCGTCGTTGTTCCGTCGGGATTTAAGATCACCGACAGACTTCTTCGATATAACGACGGAAAATTCGTCGTTGGTCATGCAAATTCTTGTAGTGGACCTCATACTATTGCGAGAACATAGAGTTGTAACTTAGGATAAACAAATTATGGATAAGAGTGAATATTATGTTCTTGAAGTAATATTGCATATGTTGACAAAGCATGTCTTTCATAATATGTTAATACAAACCTACAAATTCAAATCACACAAGACAAACAATCTTGATCGATCAAATCATATTTCAACAAGAGTTTTCCACGATGAAACAGAACCAAGCCAAAAGAATTGGTGTACATAATTCAAAGTTACAATTGATGAAATCCTTTTAGAATTTATAAACCCATATCCGTAATTATTTTAAACCCGATTTAAAATAATTTTACTATTCATTGGCATCTCAAATATGTAAATAGTAATACCCGTTAATTACCCGATCTCAATAAATTTATGAAATAGCTAAAAAATCATATAAGTTGCTACCTTAATTGGTTATCCATCTCAACAAAACCCCGAATATTACAAATTAAATATTAATAATAAATAAATAAATTTAAAAAATCTAAAAAATCATGAAAATTTCAAGCATAGATTTATTTCATATTCTTCTATTTTTATGATTTTATCTAGATTTTATTCTCGAAAATAACACGTAAAGATAAAACCATAAGTGGGTCTTAGTTCCCTAATATGGAGTGATAAAAAAAATATGAAAGTAAAAATTTTGACGTCAAAATATTCCAACATTTATTTAGGTTCTTCCTCCGTAAAATAGATGTGCGATCTAAGTGTCCTTTTGATTAGGTTCTTCAATCAATAATTAAAATCTAGTAAAAGTTTGATGTAAATTTTAGATTTTAAAAAATTACAATTTCTAATAACAAAAATATTTGATTTTTTTTTTATTCTTGGCTTATATTGACAAATTATTTCTTCACCTTTTCCGTAAAACCTCCATAATATTTTTGTTTCTTTTGTGTTCGATCTTCTGTTGGTTAAGTTTTTTTAATTAATTACTATTTTTGATTCTAGCTTATCAGATCAAATCTCTCGCCTTTAGAATTTGATAATCATATAAAGTTATTTTTAATAATACAAAAAAATTATTTATTTGGCCAAATTATGGTTGATATAAAATAAACCTTATTTTCTAATCATTTTATGTATGTTCTCCAAATGATGATTTCTACTAGGAATGACAATGGACTGAACATGGATCGGATCTTATTAGATCCAGATCCAACATTTATTGCTTGGGTCCAGATTCGATCCAGATTTATTAGGTTCAGAAAAATGAGATCCAGATCCAAATCCATAGGATCTACGGATCTAGACCCAGATCCATAGATTTTCACTTCCACTCTTCCTCTTCCACCGATGCTAAAAGCAATTTTTGGAGCCACATCAATACGTTAATTCATTCTCTTTGTGCAGATTCACCTTTAAGAAGTCAAAACACTAAAAAAAATTATACTCATTGTTGACGCACAAGGGCCTAACATTGTACATTTGCAACAAAAATGCGAGAAAAAAAAAACTGGAAAACAGTCCACCTTCAATAGCAAATTATAAACTCCACACATCTGAAAAACAATAAAATGAAATATCACAGTAATGATAAATAATAATTCTTCACAAACAATTGAAACATAATCTTTTGCAGGCGAAGATGTGGTAAACATTAGCTGACCAACCAGAGGAAATAAAGGCTCTGTAGTATTGAAAGGTAGCGGCCTAAATCGAGTTCATGAGTAAAATTGTCATTAAAAGAGGAAAGAACAAAAGAGAATTCCAAGGATAATTGTTTGATTAGACATAATTTGGGAATAAATTTAAGAAATTTGCACCTTTACTTGGACTTGCCACCAAGATCACGACGACCACCTTATCATCGGCTTTATCCATTTTTCGGTGATCGGAGGAGGGTAAGTGATGGGATATGGCCTAATCGCTCAAGCCCAATAGCAGGCCCATTTGAACTGGGCCTGACCTAGCTACTTCGGCCTACACGATTTGGCCCAAAGCCCAACACCTAAACCCTATTCAAGATCAACCATATCTTATCAGATATGAAAGGAGATATTGGAGGAGATATTCAAGGATCAAGTCTATCTTCATAGATCGGATCACACAGGGCAGAGGCTCCATAATAATCTATAGTGATCCACAACATGTATAAATAGAGTTTAGATTGAAGGTAGAAGGGTTAGCAACTATTTGAATACTCGAGCTTTTAGATACATTTATTGTAATCGCATATAGTGAAAGTATTGGGGAATCATTCCTCCGTGGACGTAGATCTTTTCCTTGATCGAACCACGTAAAAACTTCTTGTGTTCTTTATTGTTTTCACAATCTCACACACTAGATTTATCAGTAAGAATCCTCTTGTGTTCTTTGGTGTGTGTGTGTGTGTTGGCCTAGTGGTAGAGTGGTTAATGCCCGAGGCCAAAGGTCTCGGGTTCGAGTCCACCGTGACGCCAGCCTTTAAAATTTCTGTATTAATTGACCAACAAAAAAAAAAAGATTTATCATTGGCGCCGTCTATGGAAAGTCCTACAAAAAGCTTCATTTTCTACACAAAATCAATGGCAAGGACTCGTGCAAATGTTAGCGCCGCTGGTGGTGCTAGCAACGGACGATCTGAAGACCCCGAACAAGCTGTTACGCAGCGCCGAGGAAAAGAGATCGCGGCTGCCGATAGCAACAACACGCCTGAGGGTTACATAGAGGATCTACCTATACACCCTCAGGACCGCCGTCCTACCGAAGAGGGAGATGCCGACCTCAATACCGGTGAACAAGCAATTCACCAATCTCACGAGATCCTCGGCAGAGCCGTATCTGAATTCCTCAACTCCAACATCGGCTAATTTCAAAACTTTCTGAGCTAGAGGACGAACGGAGCAGGAACCTCAAGAACGCCCGGACTGGCAGTCACGGGCGCCCGAGGTCGCTCATCTCTCCGAAATAACCAAGGACGCTCACCTCGGCGAGATAGCCGAGAACGATCACCTCGGCACGTTGTCCGAAGTCGATCACCTCGACGGGTCGCCCATAATCATTCACCCCGGCGCCACCCGCGGAGTCGATCACCTCAGTACAACTGCCGAAGTCGCTCACCTCGGCGCAACATCCACGTGGCTGAACGGGACCGAAGAGAGGAAAGGCGGAGTCGATCTCCTCATCGAAAAGACGATAGACGTCGCTATCGGTCTCCCACCCCTCCTGAGAGAGATGACAACGAGCTACCGGGATTTGATCGGCATGGACGAATCATCTCCTTTCTCCGTGGAAACTCGGATACACCGCAGCAGGCGATATCGGTACCCAACATCGCCGCTTATGACGGTCTCGGAAATCCCTCAGATTTCCTTTTTGCCTATACTACTAACATGGCAAATCAAGGAATTGAAGATTTTCACATGTGCAAGATCTTCCCCGAGGTGCTGGTCTCCAACGCCCGTCGTTGGTTCACCTCACTTCGCAAGAATAGCATACATAGCTTCAAAGATCTCATGGATCAATTCAAGTGGCGTTTCTATCAAAAGATGCCACCTCAGCAACCTTCATCAGACCTGCTCACCATCCGCCAAGGACGAGACGAGATGATGTCCAACTTCGTCTCAAGGTTCATCAAGGAATCCCTCAAAATTGATGAGAGCAACGATCTCTACATCATTAACGCATTCAAGAATGGGATCCGACCTGGCGCACTAAACAAAGAAATCACCAGGGAAAAACCGAAGACGGCGAGTAGCCTCTGGACCTTGGTGGATAACTACGTCAAAGGGGACGAGTCGGATCGTAAAAAGAGAGAGACATGGGACGAGCAGAAAGCCAAGAAGAAGAGGCCGGATGATCGAGGAAGGGGCACCGATCGCCGAAGTGCCTTCGATAGAATCAAAAAAGGCCCAATGGAGTCCAGATTGGGACCTCGCCAAACTCGCAATAACCGCTCAAGTCAAGGGCGGAGATATTCGAGCTCCACACTGAGCTCTTCCCAAAACCACCTCCTATGAAAGGAGGATCCAAGAAAAAGTCGAAGGACATGTATTGCAACTACCACCAGGGGTATGGTCACAATACCGACGACTGCAGAAGTCTGGGTTCGGAAATAGACGAGCTCGTTAAAAAAAGGGCACTTAAGAAGTACCTCGACCGCACCACGAACGAGGTGGGAAACAAGAAGCGCAGAGGAAAGAACGGAGGTGGCAACAATTGTGGGCCGACCTCGAAGACGATGCAGGGAAAACTCAGTTTAGCCCTCTCCCGAGGATCTATCTTCGATGTTTAATTCACCATACATTGATTATATTCCTAGCATGCACCTATATAATTAATTGCAACACGTAGGGGTTTTCTCGTATTTACCTTTGAATCTGTCGAGATGGATCGGGATGAACGGATCGAGACTCGTGCTTTGACCTTCTGGACTGTATCCCGGTTGCCCAATCTCCAACGTCAAGTGAGGACGATCTATGAAGAATGCTACAGAAAATCACCCTATTCCTCTCTAGTAATTTTCAAACTCTCTCCCAAGAGCTATGGGATTCTCAAAAATAGTGTAAGGATAATTGTGAGGATTAACCTTGATCTTATCTCTTACCTTATATTTATAATGCATTACCATAATCCCATAAGGAAAGGATCCATGCATATCCCATAAATATAATAATATCCTTATAGATAAAGATGATCAAATCCTTGCCTTAGAGGATAGGGGGCGCCGATTTCCATGTAGCTACGGGCCTGGATGGGCCAGCCCAGGGATCAAATGCAAGGAATAAAGATGGGCCTCAAATAAATTAATTATCTTATGTTCACCGTAACATAAATTAATTTATAAACATTCATTCATGCCACTAGAGAATAAATCTTGACTTACCCTTTATTACCGAAGGTGAGTCAGACTTACACTTAGACATTACGAATCCCGTATTTAAGATATCGCACGCTCATTAATTATTTAGAGCATTCTGACCGCTTAAAATAATTAATATCTTTAATTCCTTAAGTAGTACTACTCAACCTTATTATTGTACTTGAGCTAACTCAACTGCGGGGTTTAGTACAATAAACCTTTGAGCTTCTTAAGGGACGCCATCATCCTAAACGGATACGGTGACTCGTCTGAGATAACTAGCATGACATACAAGCACTACCACCACCCAAGATGCGGAGAATATTGGGTTAGAACATATAACCTCACCCATAACAAGTCAAAGTGATGGTCAAGAACTCATACTCACCTAATACCTTATCGAGGTTTAGATCATCGTAAGTCACCGAGATCTAGGTTCTTCACGATGGTCGATAGAAGAACTCATCTCAATGTGATCCATCAATACGCCGAGACGTGCAAAGATAGACAAGCAACCAAGTCAAGTCACTTCTCATCTATACGCAGCTTATACCGACAACTCATCCTCAAGTTGTCTCGGCTATGATTCTTTTATATCTCATTAAACGACCAATCATACGGACTTCGTGATCTTCTACACAATCGTATGATCTAACTTATATATGAGATAAGGGGACCCGGATATATGCAATCAAGTAATCAATTCGGATAGGAGATTATAATAGTGGTAACAGAAACATTGTATACAAGCTCAACCAAAGCGCTTTCAATATACAAATCCAACAATCTTCCACTTATACTAAAGCAAACTTTTAGTATACAATGTGTCTCTACTAGCTATTACAAACAAAACCATCACTTTGTTTCTCCCACTTATACAAAAGTTTCCTTTCTAAGTGGGTGCCATCAAGCACAATCCAAGTCCTCGAACGTGCACTTCGTAGGCTTTTTGCGGCAAGCTCTTTGTGAATGGATCCGCTAGGTTATCCGTCAGATCAATCTTTTCAATCAAGACGTCCCTCGCCTAACGATTTCTCGTATGACATGGTACTTTCTCTCTATGTGTTTGGTCGCCTTGTGGGTCCGTGGTTCCTTCGAGTTTGCCACTGCACCTGAGTTATCACAGTAAACTATGATACTCTTGGGCAAACCAGGTACTACACCTAGATCCATGAGGTAATTCTTGAATCATACAGCCACCTTAGCCGCCTCCGAAGCGGCTACATATTCGGCTTCCATGGTAGAGTCCGCAATGCATCGCTGCTTTGCACTCCGCAAGGATACGACTCCACCTCCCAAGGTAAACACATAGCCCGAGGTAGAATTTTTCTCATCTCGGTCAGCTTGAAATCCGAGTCTGTATAACCCAAAGGCATTAGACTATCTGCATGGTAAACTAGCCTATAATCTCGAATCCTTTTCAGGTACTTGAGTATATGCTTTACCGCAGTCCAATGAGGTTGTCCAGGGTTAGACTGATATCTAGCTATTATGCCTACCGCATAGCAGATATCGGGCCTCGTACATAACATTGCGTATATGAGACTTCCTACGGCGGAAGCGTAAGGAACTTGTCTCATTTCCTATATCTCCGTTGCAGTCATAGGTGACCGCTCCTTAGATAAAGGAACGCCATGTCTGAAAGGTAGCAATCCTTTCTTGGCGGTCTGCATACTAATACGAGTAATCACAGTATCAATGTAAGACGCCTGAGATAAGCTCAACATTTTCCTCTTGCGATCTCGGTAAACCTTGATCCCAAGAATGTACGCTGCATCTCCTAAGTCTTTCATTTGAAACTGATCGGATAACCAACTCTTTACGTCTGATAACAACTTCACATTGTTGCCAACTAGAAGAATGTCATCTACATAAAGTGCAAGAAATACCACATCACCGTTGACATCTAAACGATACACACAACTTTTGTTAGGCAACTGGGTAAATCCATAGAACTTTACCATCTCGTCAAAGCGTAAGTTCCAGGATCGTGAGGCTTGCTTAAGCCCATAAATGGACTTCTTAAGCTTCCATACTAGATGCTCTTCACCCTTCACCACATAACCTTGGGTTGCCGCATATAGATGTCTCTACCTTCCTCAAGGTAACCGTTAGAAAAGCGGTTTCACATCCATTTGCCAAACCTCTGGGTTCAAGTGGGCTGCTATGGCCGTAAGAATTACGATGGACTTGAGCATTGCTACAGCGAAAAGGTCTCATCGAAATCGATGCCCTCAACTGAGTATACCCTTTCGCCACAAGCACGGCTTTAAAAGCGAAACCTCTCCATCTAAATCTCTTCCTCTCAGATACCCACTTACTACCTATGGCTTCCTTGCCATCCGGTAGAGGTGTCTTTCAGATACATCCATAGTGTTATGGACTCAATTTCTAAGTCCATAGCGGTGTGCCATGATCTTGCATCAATGTCTTGTATCGCCTCATTTGTATGTCCATGGGTCGATTATTACTGTTTGTTTCCGGGACTAAATCCAAGATTCACCCACGAACATAAATCGCTCGGGTTGACGAACAAACCTTCCACTACTGACGAGGCGCCATCGCACAATGGCAACGGTGGGTGCGATAACTTGTGGTTCTCTATCTTGCACAACTTGTCGGATAAGAGCCACTATGCATCGGTATCTCCGGTGGAACTCGCCCCACTTCAATTTCTTGAAGTATCGTGTCGATCCTCCCACTGACACGACATCTCGTACCTTTGGCTTAATCAATGGTGGAATACGATCATCTTCTAATTCCTGAAGAATGATTTCAACTTTGGATTTATGGTTTGTCATATAATCCTCTTCTAAGAATCGGACATTAGTGCTAATAATGACCTTCCGATCCTTGGGACTATAGAATAAACCACCTTCGTCCCTCTAGGATAGCCGATAAACAGACTTTGCATCGGATCTAGCCTCCAACTTGTCGACCTTCTTGTTCAAAGACATGTGTCGGATCGCCCCATATCCTTATGTGGCTTAAACTAGATTCGCCCAAACCACAACTCGAAGGGGTCTTTTCGATCGACTTGGATGGTACTAGATTTAGCAAGTATGTCGCCGTTTCTAAGGCATACCCCGAGCGAAATAAGCATCTTTGCGCATAACTCATCATTGATCTAACCATTTCCAAAAGAGTCCTATTTCTTCGCCCGACACACCATTTTGTTGTGGTGTGCCCGTTGTAGTGGTTGGGAGGTAATCCCACACCGCACCAAATAGTCCAAAACTCGTTATCGAGGTATTCGCCACCGCGATCAGACCCATGATGACTTGATACTTTACCAAGCTTCGTCTCCACTTTCGCCTTAAATTCTTTGAATTTCTCAAAGCATTCGACTTGCGGTGAAGCGGTACGATCCGTACCTTGAGTAATCGTCGATGAAAGTGATAAAATACCGTACCCTCCACGAGCTTGTGTGGACATCGGTCCACACAGTCGAATGGACTAGCTCCAACACTTCTTTGGCTCTATAACCGCCCGCTTTGAAGGGTTTGGTCGACATCTTACCTTCTATACGAGATTCGCAGATCGAGAACGGAGTGCGTTAGATTACCCAACGCCCATTCTTAGCCGTCTTTGGATCCTATTTAGATTGATGTGACTGATCTAAGATGCCGAGAAATGTGGTGTCGTCTTCATGAAACAAACTTTCTCTTTTAAGGTTTGTAGATGATGCAACATAATTATAGGTGTTATGTTTAGCGTAAATAGTATAAAGCTTAATTATATAATGTGCCAACACGAGATAACCGTCATTTCTTAGGATAGAAACACCACTATCAAAAATAATGAATATCCATGAATAAACAATTTGAAAGCAAACAAGGTTCATGAAAATCCAAAGACTTATAAAACATCTTTCAATACTAAAACCGTTCTATCAAAACATAAAGTAACATCTCCATTGCGCAACGGCCTCGACTTTCGCCACGTTGCCCATGGAGATCGTTATCTCGCCATCATGCGACTCCCTTGTCGCGCAGAACCCTCGCAGGTGTAACAAACATGATCGATCGCGCCGTGTCTACTACCCAAAATGGGTAGAACAAGTCGCTAAACATATTTCGTTACTAAAGCAAATGGCGTACCTTGAGCCTTGAGCATAGGGAACTTGGCCTTCCAATGCCCAGTCTTGCCACACTTGAAGCACTTGCCCCTCTCCTTTGGCTTCTTTAAGCCTCCAGTGGCATGCATGTTCTTGTTCCCATTACTCCCACTATTTTCCTTGCCTCTACCACCTTTGGTGCCCCTTTTTCTTTTTCCATTTTGCGACGGAAAATTTGGGCCCCTAGATGTGCTAACAAGAGCATGTGCTTCTTTACCCATAACTCCTTCCGCGGCAACGAGATCATTTAGCAACTGACTAAGTGTATACTCGGTCTTGCTCATGATCGCATTCACGCGAAAATTCTCAAAAGACTTGGGCAGTGTGTTGAGGATGATATCGACCTTGGCCGCCGTCAATACCTCCTCCCAACCGATCAAGACTATCCATGAGATGAGTCGTGTGGGAGACATGTTCATGGACCGAACTTCCTTCTTCCATCTTACACGCCAAGAATTCTCTCATTGTGTGGAAGCGGATCGTCGATCCGATTGCCCAAACTTACTCTCGAGACTTGACCATATTTCGTCGCGTCTACCATCGATCGATTTGCACCGCAAGCCTTTGGACATTGTAGTCATCATATAACACTTGGCCATATTGTTCGACTATGCTAAAGTCTGCTTGACTCTCGCTGCTCATTAGTCGATGCGTCAGTAAGGGCATCGGGTTTAGGAGTATTGAGAACAAACATGTGTTCTTCAGCGATAAGAACATATTCCATGTTTCGTTTCCACTCGATAAAATTCGGATCGGATAAGGGATTTTGTGCGAGCATATTGATAATCGGTGTAAGAGACATATCTGAAAAGATAATGTAAACACATAAGCATACGATCGCACATAATTCGTAACAACAATATTGTAACCTTTTGATAAAAAAATATTGATTGAAACCTCCAATCGCCCAAGGAATCCCACATGCAAGCCACGTGTGTGGACGTTTACACATTAACCCCTCGACAAGACTAAAATATACCTTTTAGTCGTTTAATTTCAATCCATGTTAACTTATCCTTATGACAAATGAAATTAATGATTGGACCTTACTATACCACATCACTATCGCAAGAAGAAGAGACTTGGCGGGAAGTTGTACTCGGTGATGTCTAAGCAATGACCACAATTTTAACGAGAAAATGAATTCTTAGAATTGGCATACTCACTCAGGACCATACCGCCCAATCCAAATTCCTTTGTTATCTCACTTTAAAACTATCTCTAGAGAACTTATGAAAATCGCACATATAAGCCCGCAGCGTGTGGGCGCCACACATGAAACTCTCACTTCTCAATAGATTTAAAATGTTTTATTTAGAAATCTCATCTAACAAACTTATGATAAGCAAGGCAAGCAAGCCACGCGTGTGGGCGTTTAGTCACAAATCGTCTCGCTTTGTTTAGAGATCAAAAAGTGGAGGTCTTGACATTTTAATTTTAAAATTAATTTGTCGGGTTGCTTGCTTAGTCTTTTTGTTCAAAGGTTTGTCCATGTAGATCACGTAATCTAGCATGCTTTTCTATAGAACTCGACATGTAAAACATGCTCGCGAATTCTAAAATATGCTTGAAAACGCGATAAACCTAGCATGCTTACTATGCGCATCCAATCACGAAAACATATAATATGTTTGTCTCACGTAATTTAAACATACATAGCATGCTTCTGCATAATTTAAACATCCACGACATGCAATGAACGATAAAAAATAAAATAAAACGTTCATCGTGGCTCACTCATGGAACCTGCACTTTCTTGCCTAATCTATTCCATAGAATTGCAAATTACAGATCTTCATAAACTTTGAAAGCAGGCCTCGCGTGCAGGCACGGACGGATTCGCCAAAGCCGATTCGGGCGGAAAATCGGTGCAGGGCTGAAAAACGTGTCATGCGGATCGCCGAGAATGGGCTAGGCCGCGCATGCTATGGCACAGCCCATGCGCGCCCAGCCTTGCGCGCGCCGCCACCTCAAGTGCTCCTCGCGGGCTGCCTCGCGGTCACGAAAGCGATCGCGACCGGCGAGCACGCAGCGGCGGCCACGCCGCGCTTCGCGATCGCGCTCTTGGCGCGTGCTGCCTCGCGATCGACCTAGCGACCGCGAGCCCGCTTCGAAGCCCCGGGGATCTCGCGCGACAAATGCACGCCCGTCGCCGTGCGCACGCCGGCGCCGGGGATCTCGCGCAAAACGCGCGCCCGTCGCCCTTCGTGCGCGTTGTGCGTGCCGCCTAGCGATCGAAAAAATGTCCGCGACTTGCGCCGAAGCGCCCGGCGAAGCAGCTCGGCGCCGAGCGGTGCCGAGGCTTCCGCGGCCGCGCGCGCCGCACTCGATCGCCGATTCGTGTCGCCCGCGTCACCCACCTACCGAGCTGCCGACTTGTCCGCCGAGAAACACGCACGCACTCGACCGAACGGTGCTGTGCGAGCGCCGAGCACGTCCGCGTGCCGTCGCCCACACACCCTCGGCCGTGCGTTCGGTTTATGTTCATCGTCTCGTTCTTCGTGCTTTCATCTTCGTTCTTCTTTTACAAATAAGATTTACAGGGAAAACAAATTAATCTAACCACGGATTTTCTCGTGGTGAAAAACAAAATCCGTCAAAAATAAAACCGAGCCACGATGAACGACAGATCCAACAATAAATTAAAAGCGCACGTAATAATCAAACTTGAATTAATCCAACAGAGCCAAGATACTTATCCGTGCTCGATACCAAGTGCGTGGAAAACTTCGGTTGCCAACTCCCGAGGATCTATCTTGGATGTTTAATTCACCATACATTGATTATATTCCTAGCATGCAACTATATAATTAATTGCAACACGTAGGGGTTTTCTCGTGTTTACCTTTGAATATGTCGAGGTGGATCGGGATGAGCGGATCGAGACTCGTGCTTTGACCTTACGGATGTATCCGGTTGCCCAATCTCCGGCGTCGGTGAGGATGATCTATGGAGAATGCTACGTAAAATCACCCTAATCCTCTCTAGTAATTTTCGAAACTCTCTCCCAAGAGCTATGGGATTCTCGAAAATAGTGTAAGGATAATTGTGAGGATTAACCTTGATCTTATCTCTTACCTTATATTTATAATGCATTACCATAATCCCATAAGGAAAGGATCCATGCATATCCCATAAATATAATAATATCCTTATGGATAAAGAGGATCAAATCCTTGACTTAGAGGATAGGGGGCGCCGATTTTCATTTAGCTACGAACTGGATGGGCCACCGAGGATCAAATGCAAGGAATAAAGATGGGCCTCAAATAAATTAATTATCTTATGTTCACCGAACATAAATTAATTTATAAACATTCATTCATGCCACTAGAGAATAAATGATGACTCACCCTTTATTACCGAAGGTGAGTCGGGCTTGACATAGACATTACGAATCCCGTATTTAAGATATCGACGTCCATTAATTATTTAGAGCATTATCGATCGCTTAAAATAATTAATATCTTTAATTCCTTAAGTAGTACCACTCAACCTTATTATTGTACTTGAGCTAACTCAACTGCGAGGTTTAGTACAATAAACCTTTTGAGCTTCTTAAGGGGCGTCATCATCCTAAGCGGATACGGTGACTCGTCTGAGATAACTAGCATGACATACAAGCACGCCACCACCCAAGATGCGGAGAATATTGGGTTAGAACATATAACCTCACCCATAACAAGTCAAAGTGATGGTCGACAACTCATACTCACCTAATACCTTATCGAGGTTTAGATCATCGTAAGTCACCGAGATCTAGGTTCTTCACGACGGTCGAGATAGAAGAACTCGTCTCATCGTGATCCATCAATACGTCGAGACGTACCGGCATAGACAAACAACCAAGTCAAGTCACTTTTCATCTATATGCAGCCTATACCGACAACTCATCCTCAAGTTGTCTCGGTTGTGATTCTTTTATATCTCATTAAGCTTGACCAATCATACGGACTTACGTGATCTTCTACACCTTCGTATGATCTAACTTATATATGAGATAAGGGGACATGATATATGCAATCTAGTAATCAATTCGAGATAGGAGATTGTAATAGTGGTAACAGGAAACATTGTATACAAGCTCAACCAAAACTGCTTTCAGTATACAAATCCAACAGACGATGCACCCCGACGATGACGAGGACGACGGTCCCAACGCAATGGAGCAAGTCTACGTCATCACCGGACTCCCTATAGGTACGACGAGGTCGACATTGAAAACCGAAGCTCGGAGACCGATCCCCGAGGAGCCAAAAAACAAGCGACTTCGGGACGGTGAGAGCATCATGTTTTCCACCGACGACCCAATACCCAAGATAATGCCCCATCAAGATGCTATTACCATACAAGCAGTGGTGGGCAATAAGAACGTCCATAGGGTCTACATCGACATCGGTGCCTCTGTCATCATCATCTTCCAGAGTTTCTTAGACAAACTCGAGGTCGGGGGGATTCAAATTCATCCAGCACCATCTAAACTACGGAGTTTCACTCAGGAGGTGATATAACCAGAAGGCATCATCACCCTTCCGGTCACCGTAGGACGTGCTCCCAGGTCGGTTACCAAATCCATACAATTCTTCCTGGTCAAGGCTCCTCTCCGTATAACATCATCATCGGAAGAGATTGGCTCTATGCCACCAAGGCCGTCTGCTCGATCTACCACCTCACCATAAAGATAGCCACCCCGGCTGGAGTATTGAGTATCCAGGGTGATCAAGCAGCGGTAAAAGAATGCCTGAGGATCTCGTCCAAGATGAGGCCTTACCTCAGGCTTAGCAATTACAGAACCCTCCTCGAAGTTGTCACCGGGATGATCGGTGACGACCTCCAATTATATATGACGATCCTCCAAGGTCGTCGAGGTCGGCACCTGTGGTCCCACCGACATTCGACAACATGTTATGCAACTTCGAGGGAATACGAGGGACGTGTTCGTGTGGTCACCACTTGACATGACAGAGTGTCACCCGAGCTCATCACTCATCGACTCAACATCGATCCGCTACCAAACCAGTTCGGCAAAGAAAAGGGCATTTCTTGCGAGCTGCAAGGTGATAAGAGGCGAAGTGACCCAACTCGTAAAGCGAGATCTATTCGAGGTCAGTACCCAACCGGATAGCTAATCCCGTCATAGTTCGAAAGCCGGGAGGGTGGCGCGTGTGTGTCGACTATACCGACTGAATAAACACCGCCCAAAGGATCATTGTACCCTCCCCGATATTGATAAAGGTAGAGACATTGGTGGGCCATGAGATCTTGGTTTCACGGATCTATATAAGGGATACCACCAAGTCTTGATGAGCAAGGAAGATGCTCCAAAGATCGTCGAGGTCTCGTTGGCGACATCGTGGTCAAAAGCAAAAGATGGAAAGTTGTGCCGAGAAGAACTAACTCTTGGTCGGTCAACCTAGCTCCTCAAAGTTCGAGAATCTCGAACTATCCTCAGCTCTTGGTCGGTCAACCTCAAGCTCAACCTCAAAGTGCACGTTCATGGTGGAAGCGGGAAATTCTTGGGATCTTGAGTTTCTCGAGAAGGGTTGAAGGCTAATCCCACCAAGGTGAAAACGATACTTGGCATGCAAGTGCCAAAAACAATTCGTGAAATCCACAAACTCACCGGATGCTTAGCCGCCCTCAGTAGGTTCCTATCTCGAGCTGCCGAGAAACAATTCTCTTTCTTCAAAATCTTGAGGAGAGCCCCGGACTTCGCCTGGGAGGAAGAGCACCATACTGCCTTTACACAACTAAAGGAGTACCTCGCCGACCTGCCCACGTCGTCCGCCCAAAGGAGAGCGAACTCCTTTCCTTATATCTAGCCGCCTCGGATGAGGCCATCAGCGCGGTACTGGTGCGAGATGAGCTCGAACGATAACTTCCTATTTACTTCATCAGCCGGGCTCTCAAAGGACCGGAGACTAGGTACACTAACGAAAAAATAACGTTGCAATCGGTGAGCATGGCGGCGTCTCCGACCTTATTTTCAAGCCCATTCCATCTAGGTGCTAACCGACTTACCCACAGGCAGTCTTGTCAAAACCTGAGTCGTCAGGGCGTATCGCTAAGTGGGCACTGTAGTTCGGCGAGCATGATATCTTATACTACCCCAGACCGGCCATAAAGGGGCAAGCTTTGGCTGATTTCCTGGTAGAAGCCAAGTTTACCGAGGTCAACCCTACCAGCGAGGTCACTCCGACCTCCGCCCTTACAACGGAGGAACACGCCTCAACTTACCTAATGGGCTGTTGCCAAATGTGCGTGGGCGGGCCTCATGCAAAAGCAGTGGCGGGGCTAACATCTTGCTTCTCGGCCGGAAAAACAAGAAGTAACCTATGCACTTCGGTTCTCCTTTCCGACCACAAACAACGAGGTGGAATATGAAGCACTAATCTCGGGACTTCGTCTCAAAAGAGTTGAAAGTGGAAAAATCCGGATCTTTGGAGATTCCCGGTGGTGGTAAATCGGTCTTAGGAAATCTGAGGCCAAAGAGGATAGGATGAAGCAATACCTTCGAAAGCAAAAGAAATCTTGACTGTTTGGTATTTCACAATTCACGAATCTGCGGTGAGAATAATGGTGACGTCCTCGGCAAATTAGCCTCGTCGTCAACAAATCCACCGGTGGAGGAAGTTCAATCGAGTATCGAAGAGCCCCACATCGGCGTCATCACGAGACCGAACCGAGCTGGATGACTCCTATCACGGGCTTACCTGGAATAAGGCGTGCTACCACAGGATCGGCTCCAAGCCAAAAAAAATGATGGTCAAGTCCCAGAGATACCTTATTCATGAAGGAACACTCTATAGGAAACCCTACCTCCAACCCCTCCTGAGATGCCTTGGGCCAGAAGAGGCCGACTATGTGCTTAAAGAAATTCACATGGGGTCTTGTGGAAGCCACATCGGATCACGAGCTCTCTCGAAAGAAAATGTTGAGGTCGGGATATTATCGCCCACCTCGTCCCAGATTTGGCCGAGCTCGTCAAGAAGTGTCCGAAGTGCCAACTTCACGCCATGCTGAAAAGCTACCTCAAACCGACCTCGAAGCCTACAAAGTCCATGGCCTTTTATGCAGTGGGGAATCGACATCGTTGGTCCCTTCGACCGAGCACCAGGACAGCTTCGGTATTTGATTGTAGCCATAGATTACTTCACCAAGTGGGTGGAAGCTGAGCCTCTTTCAAACCTCACAAGCAAAAGGATTCAGAACTTTGTTTGGAAGAATATAGTTTACCGCTTCGGCATACCACATGTCTTGATCTCGGACAACGGCACCCAGTTCATCGACAAAAATTTTAAAGAATGGTGTGAAGAACTCCAGATCAAGCAACAGTTCACCTCGGTTGTACACCCTCGGTGACGGTCGGTCAGTGGTGATAAATGCGATCGTCAAGGATTGAAAAAGAGGCTAGATCGAGCTAAAGGGGATTAGGTTGAAAATCTCCCTCAAGTCCTCTGGTCATACAGAACGACACCTCGGACTTTCCACGGAGAAACGCCCTTCAGCCTGGTCTATGGTACCGAGGCTGTTATACCAGCTGAGATCGGTGCCCCGAGCCCAAGAACTCTTAATTTTATCGAGCATGGCAACGAGGAGAACCCACGAGCCAATCTCGATGCTCTGGAGGAAAGGCATGAACTCGCTTTCATCAATGAAGCCAAGTACAAATGCCAAGTAGCAAAGTACTACAACAAGAGGGTGAAAGCCTCCACACTCCACGTGGGCGACCTTGTCCTACGGAACAATGAAGCTAGTAAAGCCGAGCGCCTTAATAAGTTGGATCCAACATGGGAAGGCCCATACCGCATCCACGAGGACCTTGGCAGGGGCCTATAAGCTCGCTCACCTATCCGGTACACTTATCCCCCGAACCTGGCATATTACTCACCTGGGGAGGTACTTCACATAGCTTTTATTTCACGTCGGCATTATGTTAGCCCTCTTTATTTTTTCGAGCACGATGTCATTTACTTATCAATAAAACATCTTTTTATTATGGTGGATTACTTGTCTATCTTATATCTATGTGAAAATCCGTTTCACCTCGGGTGGCACACCTTACCTTCAAAGGGGCGCCCTTGCGAAGATGACAAACCTACAAAGTAGGGTACTCAACTAAGCGCCGCCATGAGGACCACAAAGACATACAGATTACTCATTAATTTGAAACATCTACGTGCAAGCACATACAGATTACTCATTAATTTGAAACATCTACGTGCAAGCACATACAGATTACTCATTAATGTGAAACATCTGCGTGCCAACGACGTCCAAATCGGATCCAGGGGACCACTCCTATCGATATTTCTCGACAAACAAGGAAAGCACACAGATTACTCATTATTTTGAACATCTACATGCAAGACATACAGATTACTCATTAATTTGAACATCTACATGTAAAGGACGTCCAAATCGGATCTCGTACAATTTACACCTCTTTATTGGGAAGATATACACTTCGGTACACAGTCTAAATACATTTATGACTAAAAACCAAGTTCTAAGCTATATACATATCACTCGGGTTTCCGAGCTGCACCTCGCCAAGAATCACTGAAGCTACACCAGTTCGAAACAAAATCTCCGGGTCGATGATGAATACCCAGGATGAACTCAGTGCCTTCCACCCAGTCAATGAGGTCGGCGTCGCCACGGCCTACTCTAGGGGTTCTTTGAACAGGCACAGAGGTGCCCAGGCCAAGTGGATACTCCGGGCGAGGTCGAACTCCTGCCTCTCGACCTCGCCATCCTGCCAGGGTTACGACCTCGCCCCCGACCAGACGTCCTTCCCCGCCGAGCTCCTATCAAGGCGGACCGACCACGGGATGACATTCCCATCACATCTGAACCCATCAGTCGGAGCACCTCGGCATGGTCCATATAACCGCCACCAACCTCGACTTCTTCGATTCTCACGTCGATTGGAGCATGGCTGCGGGGCTCGGGCATACGTCGCTTGCGGACGATCTCATAAAGCTGGAGGCATTTGACCAGTTCTTCAAGGCAATCTTTAAAACTCTTGCTGTTGGGCCCCTCCTCGTCCCTTAGCACCATGCCCTCGGCTAGCAGTAGTTGAGCTCGGTCATCGGTCTCGGATATGGTAATACCACCAGATCGGTGGATCACCTCCTCATATTCAGCGTGCTCTTCTGAGATCCACGCCAACTTCTCTTGCGTCAGCTCAAGCTGTTCTTCACATTGTATCAAGCGCCCTTGAAGGCCGTCAGCAGAGACATTGATAAACGCATATTTCACGCGTTTATTCATGATATTTAAAGATGTTTTTAGATCAATAAAGTGCGTTTATGTCTTGGATCTTAATGATTTTTATCTATTTTAGAAGATCTTTGCTCTTGGGTGTTATTTGGTGTTTTGTAGGTCTTTGTGTTGAAAATCAAGCAAGGAGCGAAGCACGAGCCAAATCGCGATTACATCGGTTTTAGCGACCATCCTAGCGGTCGCCAGGCTGGTCGCGAGGTTCATCATAGCGGCGCCCAGAGCGGCGACCGCGACTGCACGCGAGAGCAAGCCCCAGCGCCGAGAACTCATTGCCTTAATTTTGCGCGACCATGGCTAGCGACCGCTGCCCGCGAGGAAACCAAGCGGCGCGGTGACGATCATGAAAGTGAAGAGAGTGCTTGTGGCGTTGCTAGCGATCGATCTAGCGACCGCGAGGACCGCAGCGAGAGAGGCGAGCAGACGCAAATTGGGTTTTCACCTCATCTATAAATAGGCAAAACCCTTGCGCCTCGAGAGCCCACACGCCCCAGCACCTCTTTTATTCAGTTTTTCCTCGGTTTTACAGACTTTTAGTCTTTAGTCTTCATTTAGTTTAATTCTAGTATTGATTTTCCGTTGTTCTAGTTTAGTTCTTAGCATTGTATGCGCTTTGGAGCGTTTTCGTCAGAAGAATTCCATCTTTCCAGTTTCCGTTGTGTTGGGATTTGACCCAACGATTGTTCTTGAGCGTCTTCCTATGGGTTTTATATATTTAATTTCCGTTTTATGGTTAAATCGTATTTTATTCCGTTTATTATGTCGGCTAGATTTAGATTGCTCTAATCCTAGGGTTTGCATGATTCGATCCTATATGTTGTGATTCTGCTATTGCTATTTACCTTCGAGGCATTGATTCATGATTCATGGTGCTTATTTATATGTGTTGATTTCTTATCAATCTTGATGCATATCTAGTTGCCGATTAATGGCGTAAGCGTATTAATTGTCAATCGATCTTGAATGCATGATCTGAATAAGCCTCGAGTCGAATGGCGAGATAGGACATTCGTAGGAAGCATATTCTTAGTGATCCATTTGGAGTTGCTTATGTTCCTCTAGAGGCGAATCGTGATAGGGAAAATTAGTAATCAAGCGCCGCAATTATAAATCAAGTTGTTGGTTATATATGTGATCTTCCGTCTTATGCGGATTAAAGCGGTTAATAATAAGGGGATAAACATCGTTGTGGATAGGATTGATGCATCCCTAGGGTTAGTCTTTCTTCATAGTTATCTTTTGAGATTTTATTGCTTTATTTTATTTACGCTGGTTACCTTTGCTTTGGATTAATTGCAAGCCTTAAACCTTTCACCCTTTTTACGTTTCGAATAATGATGAATTATCGTTGAGCTAGCTTCTATGTTTTCGTGATACAATCCACGTGGATACGATGCTGCCATTCTATACTTACACCTTTCGTGTTAGAAAAATGAGCGATCAAATTTTGGCGCGTTGTCGGGATTGTTAAGATTGCATAGGAATAATTTGTGATTTGGATTTATTAATTCAAGTTATATATTATATTATTTATTTTGTCGATGCTAAATTCTCTCTTTTCTCGGGTAGTTTATGCGTCAAGATCTCGGGGACCTCACAAGTATTATTAGATCCGAGACCGAAAGCTCTCAAAGGAGAAAGGGCGAGAGAAGACACGGCTGCAATGGCGCCCAATCCATGAGCAGGGCATTCCTCCCGAGCAAGTTGACGCATGCTAGCGACTTTGCGAGATGCGGCGTCGGATGGCGAATATGGGAATCATTGTCCGCTCCGGAGGAAAGACCTACGAATCACATGTACCGACCTCCCACCGAGCAGTTCCAAGGAGGCGGTTGGGGCCCTGCGTAGATGCAAACAATTTTGAGCTAAAACCGTACGATCGGTATGGTCCAAGGAGAGCGGTTTGGAAGAGGAGTCACGGAAGACCCGAATCGCATCTCGAGACTTTTCTCGATATTTGTGACACCATCAAATGAATGGGGTGCCACAAGACACGATCCGGATCGCATGTTCGGTTTCTCGCTGTGACGGTGAAAGATTGGTTCAAGTTTGGACGACCGAATCGCATCGACACTTGGGGAAACTTTGCGAAGTTTCTTTCGAAATACTTTCCGCACGACGAAAGCGTGAAGATCATCGCGAAATCTCTCATTTTGCCAAAACCACGACTTAATCGCTATTCGAGGCATGGGAGAGATTCGAGAGGTCTATTGAGGCGATGTCCACAACATGGGTTATCGAGGCAAAAATCACACAGTTCTACAAAGGGTGACATGGCGGGCGAGGAGCATGGTGGATGCGTCGGCGGGGGCTGTTTATTGAGCCGACAAGTAGGCGAGGCGAGTCGTATTTTAGAAGAGATGGTCGCCAACAGCTATCAATGGCCAACGAAGAGAACGGTGTTCAAAGCAGCCGTTGAGAGTGATTCAAAATATGGCGATCTCATGAAGAAGTTCACTCTTTTGAAGAGTCGATTGAGACGAGAACGTCGACCACATCAATCGGAGGAATCATCCAATTTCCAACAACCTCCAGCGAGCTTCACCGTGCGAGAATGGTGTGATTCGAGCCAAGAAGCCAAATCTAGAAGAGTTGATGCGGCGGTTGGTTGTGAGCAACCAACAAATGACGACGAATCGAGTCGATGGCATGGCGAATCGTTCATCAATATTACTAGCGGAGGATAACACGCTTAGAATCCTTTGAGCAGCCATGGGCAAACACATGAAGATAATGGAGAACCAAATCGGACGGATAGCAGCTCGGCAGAATGCATACCAAGACGGGCCACTTTCCGAGCAATACGGAGGTGAACCCAAAAATCGGTGTTTTGCCGTCGCAGACGAGGTGGGCGAGCTCACCCGAGCCTACCAAGGAAGAAGAGCATGAAAGCACTGCTGGAGCGAAACTCACGACCGAGCTCACGATCGCGAGCCCGACCACGAGGAGTCCAGAAAGTTGTCCTCAGCAGCTCGCGACCGAGCACGCACCCGCGCACCCGACCGCGAGGAGTCCAGAAAGTTGTCCTCAGCAGCTCGCGACTGAGCACGCGCCCGCGCACCCGACCACGAGCCATCGAGTGTGCGCGCGCCGGTTGTTCGCGGCGACCAGCGCTCGCATGCCACCCCATGAGCAATCAGCGAGCAGTACCGAGAAATCGGCAGCGAGCTCGCGCCGCAAGCTCGCACGTGAAGAAGAAGTCCAGGGCAGAGCAGACACCTCGCGACCTTCCCAGCGGTCGCGAGGTCAACCGCGAGGCACCTCCAGAAGCAAATCGTCGCACATACACTCCTCCGGTCCCGCTTCCGAGTCGACTAATCAAGTCGAAATATGACGAGGAATTTGCTCGTTTCAAAGAGATTTTTGAAAAGTTGAGATCAATTTACCTCTCTTTGAGCCTGCGAAACATGCCGCGATACATGAAATTCTTAAAGACGCAGCTTGCAAGCAAGAAGCGGGAAATTTGAGAAAATTACTCTATCCAAGAATGCGGTCGCTTGCAGCGAAGCTCCTCTCGAAGCAAAAGGATCCCGTAGTTTTACGTTAGAGTGCGAGATCGCCGAGCGCACTTTTCCAAATGTTTTGTGCGACTTGGGGCGAGCATCAATCGATGCCGTTGAGCGTATTCAACCGGCTACACCTAGGAAAGATGAAGCGGCGAAGATTTCGCGATGATGGCTGATCGGTCGGTCACGTATCTAAAGGTATCGTCGAAGGCGTGTTGGTAAATTCGGGATTTTGTTTTCTGCCGACTTTGTGATTTTAGATATTCCGAATTCAAACAACAACCGCTAATCTAGGTAGACCTTTTCTAGGTAGTGCGTTGATTGATGTCGGGAAAGCGATCTCACGTTTCGTGTTAACGATGAGGAGCTCAAGATTTCCATATCTGACGCCATCAAGCAACACGACGGTGGAAAGCCGAAGATTGTTGCTTTCGATCACGACTCTTCTTGCCGCTGCGTCTCGCGTTTAGGGTACTCGACCGATCGAGGAAGGCTGCGAGAAGGAAGAAGTGGACTAGGCATGGAACTCGAGTGTATTGTTGAGTTTGGGGGCACTTCCATAGTCGGTGGTGGTCATCCGTGAATGCTAAGTTTAGGAGGGTCTACAAGTTGGGAAAGATGTCTATTACCACAAAAGCCGGATTGAAAAAGGTTAGTAATGGTCTAGCTAAAGGCGTTAAATTAAGCACTTGTTGGGAGGTAACCCAGCGTTTCTTTGTTTTGTTTTCGTGTTTTGTCGTGTCTCTCGTTTGTGTTGCTTTTTGTCGTGTTTACATTTTCTTTTCGTTGTTATGTCGATTCGATCAACGAGTTTAAGCGAAGTGTTTTAATCCATGTACAATGACGATAGAAATTTTTGTGAAATTTAATGATAGTGCACATGATATGTTGAAAATGACACATGAGCGACTTGAGATTGCTTAAACTTGTTGTTTTCACCAATTGCTTAACCCGTGAGACTTGATCTTCTTTGTATAAACATCTTGATACAATTTCTTTTAATTGTGTGATATCGTGCATGTGATTATCTTCTAGAACTTGCCCGTTTTTACGTGTCGAGGCGCAATATGTGTTTCAATTTGGAAAGGATAAAGGCCGTCTTTGTTAACCACATATTTTCCCAAACACTAATGATGATATATACCGTTTGTCGCCTTCTTTGAGCCTTTTATTAGACTTTATTCTTTCGATTAACCGGATGATAGGAGGTGAGGATGGATATGGGAATCAAATGGGAGAAACATTTGTTTTGATATGCTAAGTGGTGATCTGAGATAAAGGATGGTACCGTGTGAAAAGGAATAGATCCTATAAGCTCTATTACAAAACCAAGAAAAGTAAAGTGAAAAGAAAAATTTTGTGTATAGTATGAGCATAAAGGAAGTCGATTGTCATAGTATATGGTACCTTGAGTTGCATAAATATGAAATAGCATGTTGGAAAGGAAAGGAAATGGACAAAGTCCATATGAGTTGATTGTTTAGATGGAAGTGCTTGGAGTTTACTTGAGTCACTTAGCCATATATTATCCTACCTTAACCAATGTGCCTACATTATAACCTATCAAAAGACCTCTTTGATCCTTATTTGAACACATTTGTGGCGTGAAATGGCAAGCCTATGGTAAGATGTTGCATTGCATTGATCTATGAGTGTATACCGTCCTTAATTTCTTTATGAGTTTGAGTGTATCCTCATATTCTACACACATGCCTTTGTGAGGTTGAAATAAATGAGTTTTGCTTTCAATCGTTGTTTGTGTTGAAGTGACTAATGTCGTCATGTGTGCTAGTATTTTCGAGAGTTGAAGTATATTTCGAGGCTTGGTGTGTTTATCACCTTTGCTATGCTCGTTGATCTTTTGTTGTGTCCTTCGTTGTGTCTTTCTTTTCGCTTTTGTTTGAGGACAAACAATGATTTAAGTTTGGGGGTTTGATAAGCGCATATTTCACGCGTTTATTCATGATATTTAAAGATGTTTTAGATCAATAAAGTGCGTTTATGTCTTGGATCTTAATGATTTTATCTATTTTAGAAGATCTTTGCTCTTGGGTGTTATTTTGGTGTTTTGTAGGTCTTTGTGTTGAAAATCGAAGCAAGGAACGAAGCACGAGCCAAATCGCATTCTGTCGGTTTTAGCGACCATCCTAGCGGTCGCTAGGCTGGTCGCGAGTTCATCATAGCGGCGCCAGGCGGCGACAGCGACCTCGTGCACGCGAGCAAGCCCGCAGTACGAGAACTCCTTTGCCCAATTTTGCGCGACCATGGCTAGCGACCGCTAGCCGAGCCAGCGAGGAAACAGCGGCGCCCGGGACGCACATGAGTGAAGAGTCTTGTGGCGCTGCCTAGTGATCGATCTAGCGACCGAGAGAGAGGCAGACGCAGAAATTAGTGGGTTTCACCTCGTCTATAAATAGGCGAAACCCTTGCGCCTCCAGAGCCCACGCGCCCCAGACCTCTTTTATTCAGTTTTCCTCGGTTTCTGACTTTTAGTCTTTAGTCTTCATTTAGTTTAATTCTAGTATTGATTTTCCGTTGTTCTAGTTTAGTTCTTGCATTGTGTGCGCTTTGGAGCGTTTTAGTCGAAGAATTCCATCTTTTCGAGTTTTCCGTTGTGTGGGATTTGACCCAACGATTGTTCTTGAGCGTCTTCCTACGGGTTTTATATATTTAATTTCCGTTTTATGGTTAAATCGTATTTTATTCCGTTTATTATGTCGGCTAGATTTACTTTCTAATCACAGGGTTTGCATGATTCGATCCTATATGTTGTGATTCACTCGCTATTGCTATTTACCTTCGTGCATTGATTCATGATTCATGGTGCTTATTTATATGTGTTGATTTCTTATCAATCTTGATGCATATCTAGTTGCCGATTAATGGCGTAAATGTATTAATTGTCGATCGATCTTGAATGCATGATACGAATAAGCCTTGAGTAAATGGCGAGATAGGACATTCGTAGGAAGCATATTCTTAGTGATCCATTTGGGTTGCTTATTTTCCTCTAGAGGCGTAAGCGTGATAGGGAAAATTAGTAATCAGCTACCGCAATTGTTAGAATCGAAGTTGTTGGTTATATATGTGATCTTCGTCTTGTCTGGATTAAAGCGGTTAATAATAAGCGGGATAAACATCGTTGTGGATAGGATTGATGCATCCACAGGGTTAGTCTTTCTTCATAGTTATCTTTTGAGATTTTATTGCTTTATTTTATTTACGCTTGGTTATCTTTGCTTTGGATTAAATTACGAAGCCTTAAACCTTTCACCTTTTTACGTGGCAGAATAATGATGAATTATCGTTGAGCTAGCTTCTATGTTTTCGTGATACAATCACATGGATACGATACTTCGCCACCTATACTTACACCTTTTCGTGTTAGAAAAATGAGCGATCAGACATCCACCTCACGGACCTCGAGATTAATGATTCTCGGTTTAAGGCTTCGTTCTCTTGCCGGGCGGGGGTCTCGCGTTTAGCCACCGGTCGCTTTTCGGCCGGTGGCGATCTTTGTGCTACCGACCCGCCGACTTGAATATCCATGCTATGCAAGGTGCGAGTCATTTCGGTGAGCGGCTCCTCCGAATATCACCTTTTCATCGCTTCTCGGCAAGGCGCTCGACCTCTTTCAACTTAGTCAAAGATGGTGATCTGGCCCAATATATTGAGAAGACGCAGTGCTAAAGCAAGAAAACAACACATTCATTTCGAGAAAGATGCATTTATCATTTATAAAGTGGGAGTTTGTACAAGCTCGGTATCCTAATGATCCCGCGATCAAGCTATTACAAAGGTCCACCGACCGAGCCGCTTGGCGTGGCTCATTAGAACCTTCCCATGCCCCATCGGAGGGAAGAATCGAGCTCGGCCCAGCGGCTTCAGCCGCGCCCGGCGAGGAGTTCTGAAGCTCTGCATCTTCGTCCTCCTTGCCTTTGGGAGGCGGCCTCGGCCGTCGGGAGAAAGTGGAGGCCGCCAGGTCTCGGCAAAGGAAGGGCCTCGCCTCGGCAATTCTGTGGCGTAGTCCTACACTACGCCTGGGATCGACCTCGACCCAGCCATGTTTGACCTTATCGAACTCGGGTATCTCGACCGCCAACTCCTCCAGATGGTCGGATACCACCTGTGTCCTGAGCACGGCAGCCAGGTCCGAGAGGAAGGCGGAGAAGGTCTCTGATTCGATCAGCCTGCTGGCAAAGGCCCTCACATTGGACCTTACCCTTGCCAGACACTCTTCTCTTTAGCGAACTTCTTCTCCGCCCACGACCGATGCCACGGCCGCCATCTCCCCGTGTGCCTCCTCACCTCACTGGGCCTCTCTCCAAGCCGGGCCTTCCTCGCTAGTGCGGCCTCAGTGACCTTGTGGACTCGGCCGAAGCCCTCGCGGTGTTGGATTTAATATCTTGGCGAGTTTGGTTGAGCTTGTATACAATGTTTCTGTTACCAACTTATTCTGATCTCCTATCGATTTGAATACTTGATTGCATATATCTGTGTCCCTTATCTCGTATATAAGTTAGATCATACGATGTGTAGAAGATCACGAGAAGTGTATGATTGGTCGAGCTTAATGAGATATAAAAGTTTCACGGTGAGGCGACTTAAGGGCGAGTTATCGGTTTAGGCTGCGATATAGATAAGTGACTTGACTTAGTTGCTTGTCTATCTTTGATGCGTCTACGGCGTATTGAAGGATCACGGTGAGATGAGTTCTTCTTTACGACCGTCGTGAAGAACCAAGATCTCGGTGACTTACGATGATCTAAACCTCGATAAGGTATTAGGTGAGTATGAGTTCTTGTCCATCACTTTGACTTGTTATGGGTGAGGTTATATGTTCTAACCAATTCTCGCGTCTTGGGTGGTGGCTTGTCTTGTATGTCCGCGCTAGTTATCTCATGTCAGTCACCGTATCCGTTAAGGATGATGGCGTCCCTTAAGGAGCTCAAAGGTTTATTGTACTAAACCACGAGGTTGAGTTAGCTCAAGTACAATAATAAGGTTGAGTGGTACTACTTAAGAAATGAAGTTGATGTCGTTTTAAGCGATCGATTGCGTAAATGATTAATGGACGTTCGATATCTTAAATCTGAGGGATTCGTAATGTCTAAGTGCAAGCCGACTCAACCGGTAATAAAGGGGTAAGTCGACATTCTTTCTCTAGTGGAATGATCGAATGTTTATAAATTAATTTATGTTCGGGTGAACATAAGATAATTAATTTATTTGAGGCCCGTCTTTATTCCTTGCATTTGATCCACTGGTGGCCCATCCAGTTCGTAGCTCTTGGAAGAAATCGGCGCCCTCTAATGCTCTCAAAGGAAAGATTTTATTCTCTTTATCCCACATGGATATAATTATATTTATGGTATATGCATAGATCCTTTCCATATAAGATTATGGTAATAATCTTGAGTATGGAAATAATCTAAGAGTATGGAAATAATCCTAAGAGTATGGTAATATTCCATATAGGATTATGGTAACATTCCATATAGGATTAAGGTAGTGCATTATAAATATAAGGTATGAGATAAAGTCTAGGTTAATGCTTAATAATTGAGAGCAAATTTTCGTCCACTTCATAAGAGTGAATCTCGAAAATTAGCCTAGGGTTGAGGGTGATTTCTTGTAGTATTCTCCATAGATCGTCCTCACTCGACGTTGGAGATTGGGCATCCGGGATACAGTCCAGAAGGTCAAAGCACGAGTCTCGACCGTTCGATCCGTTCATCCCATTCGAACCACCTCGGCGGATCAGGTAAACACGAGAAAACCTCTACGTGTTGCATTTAATTATATAGGCATATGCTGGGTTTATAATCAATGTATGGTGAATTAAACACCCAAGATGGATCCTGGCGAGGGTTGTTATCGTTTTCCTACAATTGGTATCGAGCACGGGATCGTAATCTTGGCTCTGTTGGATTAATCGCGTTTGATTATTATGCGTTATTATAATTGTGGTTTTGTCGTTCATCGTGGCTCGTTTATTGTTTTGGTTGGTTCTTGTTTTACACCACGAGAAAATCCGTGGTTAGATTAGATTTTATCATGTAAATCTTATACGTAAAGAAAACGAAGGCGAAAAAACGAAGAAGCAGCAGCGGGAAAACAGTAGCTCGGCGGTCCACGGGCGGTATCTCGCGACCGGCCTCGCGGTCACGTGGGCGTCGCGGGCGCGGCGGCAGGCGTGCATTCGCCACGAGATCACAGCGGCCGCGCGGCGATCGGCGATCGCGAGATCGGACGTGGCAGCGGCGGCGAGCTAGCGGGCGGCAGGCGCGTTCGCTCGTGAGCTACCAGCAGCGGCGAGACTCACGATCGCGGTTTGACGGCTGGCGACGGCGTCTCTCGGCGGCGTTCGCGCTCGGTGGAAAACGCTTAAGCGTGCTTTCGGCGGTCGTGATGCGCGACCGCGACAGCGAGCGGCACCGCGAGGAACAGCGGCGCGCAAGGCAGCGCGGCGGTCGGGCTTTGCCCTGGCCAGCGGCCCGGCCACGGTTGGGCCGACCGGCCCGGACCCGTTTTCAGATTTTCCGGCCCGTGCCCGTGCGCGAGGCCCATTGTTGAATCCGGTCGTGCGGGTGCCGCGAGGCCCGTTTTCGAAGTTTAAATTACATGCTTTGTAAATCTATGTAATAGATTAGATTTAAATGTCGGGGGTTTTCGCGATTGAGCGCGATGAGCGTTTTATTTTATTTTATCGTTCATATGCATGTCGTGGATGTTTAAATTATGCGGTAGCATGCTATGTATGTTTATATTCGTTGACAAACCTTTAAGTGTTTTACGTAATTAGATGCGCATAGTAAGCATGCTAGGTTTATCGCGTTTATCAGCATATTTTAGAATTCGCGAGCATGTTTTACATGTTGAGTTCTATAGAAAAGCATGCTAGGATTACGTGATCGCATGGACAAACCTTTTGAATAAAAAGACTAAGCAACAACCGACAAATTAATTTTCAAATTAAAATGTCGAGACCTCCCTTTTGATCTCTAAACAAGTGAGGCGCATGGCGTGATAGCGATCCACAGCGTGAGCTTGCTTGCTTGTTTATCATAAGTTTGTTAGATGAGATTTCTAAATAAAACATTTTAAATCTATTGAGAAGTGGGAGTTTCATGTATGGCGTCCTGCAGCGTGGCTTGCATGTGCGATTTTCATAAGTTCTCTAGAGATAGATATAAAATGAGATAACAAAAGAATTTGAATTGGGCGGTATGGTCCGAGTGAGTATACCAATTCTAAGAATTCATCTTCTCTTTGTTAAAATTGTGGTCAATGCTTGAACATCACCTCAAGTACAACTTCCCTTAAAGTCCCTTCTTGCGATAGTGATGTGGTCTAGTAAGGTCGATCATTAATTTCATTTGTCGTAAGGATAAGTTGACATGGTTGAAATTAAGCGACTAAAAGGTATATTTTAGTGCAGTGAGGGGTTCGTGTATGGCGTCCACACGCGTGGCTTGCATGTGGAATTTCTTGGCGATTGGAGGTTTCAATTAATATTGTTTTATCAAAGGTTACAATATTATTATTACGAATTATATCGATCGTATGCTTATGTGTTTTACATTATCGTTTTGAGATATGTCTCTTCATGATTATCAATATGCTACTTTAAAATCCGTTATCCGGTCCAAATTTTATCAGTGGAAGCGAAACATGGAATATGTTCTTATCATTTGAAGAACACATGTTTGTTCTCACTACTCTAAACCCGATGCCCTGCATCGCGATCGACTAATGAGCGTGAGAGTCAAGCGGACTTTGGAATAAGTCGAACAATATGGCTAAATGCTATATGATGACTACGATGTCCAAAGGCTTGCAGCTGCAGCATCGATCGATGGTGAGCCGACGATATTTGGTCGAGTCTCGAGGTAAGTTTGGGCGATCGGATCGGACGATCCGCTTCCACAATGAGAGAAATCTTGGCGTGTAAGATGGAAGAAGGAAGTTCGGTCCATGAACATGTCTCCCATGACTCGTCTCATGGATAGTCTTGATCGGTTGGGAGGAGGTATTGACGGGTGACCAAGGTCGATATCATCCTCAATACCTTTGCTCAGAGTCTTTTGAGAACTTCAGCGTGAATGCGATCATGAGCAAGACCGAGTTTACACTTAGTCGGTTGCTTAATGATCTCGTTCTTTGCGGAAGGTTATGGGAAAAGAGCACATGCTCTTGCTAGCATCTAAGGGCCCAAAATTTTCATCGCAAAATGGAAATAGAAAAGGGGTGCCAAAGGTGGTAGAAGCGAGGAAATAGTGGGAGTAATGGGAACAAGAACATGGTTGCCACGGAGGCTTGAAGAAGCCAAAGGAGAAGAGGCAAGTGCTTCAGTGCGGTGGAAGGCAGGCATTGGAAGGCAGTGCCCTATGCTCAAGGCTCAAGGTCGCATGGTTTGCTTTAATGCTTGAAACATGTTTAGCGACTTGTTCTACCCATTCTTGGGTAGTGATACTGGCATGGCGATCATGTTTGTTACACACTTGCAGAGGAGTTCCTGCGGACGAGGAGCGTTTGATGGCGAGATAACGATCTCCATAGAAGGCTTGGCAAAAGTCAGGTTGCGAGTTGGAGATGTTTCTTTATATTTTGGGACATAGTTTAGTTTTGAAAGGCGTTTTATATGTCTTGGATTTTCGGTGGAACCTTGTTACATTTTGAAATTATTTACTCATGGATATTACATTATTTTTGATAGTGGTGTTTCTATCATAAGAAATGACGAAGTTATACGTGTTGGCACTTATATAATTCGCTTTATCTATTTACAAAAACATAATACCTATAACTATGTTGCATCTTCATCAAACCCTAAAAGAAAAGTTTTCTTCAGAAGATGACTCTACTTTTCTCCGGCATCTTAGATTAGGTCACATCAATCTAAATAGGATCAAAGGCGGCTAAGAATGGGCGTTGGGGAATCTCACGGTTACTCGGTTCGATCTGCGAATCTGTATAGAAGGAAGATGTCGACCAGACTTTGGCGAGGGTTATAGAGCGAAGAAATGTTGGAGTTAGTCCATTCGACCTATGTGGACCGATGTCCACTGGCTCGTGGAGGAGTGCAGTATTTTGTCACTTTCATTGGCGATTACTCGAGTGCGGATACATATACCTGCTTCGCGCAAGTCCGAATGCTTTGAGAAATTGAAGAGTTTAAGGCGGAAGTGGAGCGAAGCTAGGTAAAAGTATCAAGTCCTTTGCGTTCGATCGCGGTGGCGAATACCTCGATAACGAGTTTATGGACTATCTAGTGAAGTGTGGGATTACATCCCGGCGCACTTCACAAGGCACACCACTGCAAAATGGTGTGTCGGGCGAAGAAATAGGACTCTTTTGGAAATGGTTAGATCTATGATGAGCTATGCTACATTGCTTTATTTAGTTACGAGGGATATGCCTTAGAGGCGGCATACTTGCTAAATCTAGTACCGTCGAGTCGTTCGAAAAGACCCCTTTCGAGGTTGTGGTTTGAGCGCAAGCCGATTTAAGCCACATAAGGATATGGGGCGATCCGACACGTCTTGAACAAGAAAAGCGACAAGTTGGAGGCTAGATCGTATGCAAAACATTTTATGGCTATCCTAGAGGGCGAAGGTGGTTTATTCTATAGTCTAAGGATCGGAAAGGTCGTTATTAGCACTAATGCCCGATTCTTAGAAGAGGATTATATGAAAATCATAAGTCAAAGTTGAAATCATTCTTGAGAATTAGAAGATGATCGTATTCCACCACCGATTAGGCGAAAGGTGCGAGATGTCGAGTCAGTGGGAGGGATGGGCACGGATACTTCAAGAAATTGAAGTGGGTCGAGTTCCACTTTGGAGATCCGACCGTGCAGTGGTTCCTACTGCAATGAGTCGTGCAGTTAGAGAACCACAAGTGTCTGCTTTCCGTTGCCATTGTGCTGCAGAGAACCTCGTCGTAGTGGGAGGGTTGTTCGTCGACCCGGCGATTTATGTTCGATGGGTGAATCTTGGTTTAGTCAGCGAGCGAACATGCAATAATCGACCCATGGACATACGAGGAGTCTGAATATTGATGCAAGATCATGGCACACCGCTATGGACTTAGAAATGGAGTCCATAACGGCTATGGATGTATATGAAAAGACACCTCTACCGGATGGCAAGGAAGCCGTAGGTAGTAAGTGGATATCTGAGGAAGAGAGATTCCGATGGAGAGGTTTCGCTTTTAAAGCCGGGCTTGTGTGAAGGGTACACTCGGATTGAGGGCATCGATTTCGATGAGACCTTTTCGCTGTAGCAATCTCAAGTCCATCGAAATTCTTCTAGCCATAGCGACCACTTGAACCCAGAGGTTTGGCAAATGGATGTTAAAACCGCTTTTCTAACGGTTACCTTGAGGAAGGTAGACATCTATGTCACAACACGAAGGTTATGTGGTAAGGGTGTAAGAGCATCTAGTATGGAAGCTTAAGAAGTCCATTTATGGACTTAAGCGAGCCTCCCGATCATGGAACTTACGCTTTGGCGGTGGTAAAGTCCATGGATTTACCCAGGTTGCTGCTAGCAGAGTTGTGTGTATCGGTTAGATGTCAACGTGATGTGGTATTTCTTGCACTTTATGTAGATGACATCCTTCTAGTTGGCAACAACGTGAAGTCGTTATCGAGGCGTAAAGAGTTGGCTATCCGATCGTTTCAAATGAAGACTTAGGAGATCTGCGTACATTCTTGGGATCGAGGTTTACGAGATGTGAAGAAAGAAAATGTTGAGCTTATCTCGGGCGTCTTACATTGATCTCATGATTACTCGCTTTAGTATGCGAGACGCCAAGAAAGGATTGCTACCTTCGGACATGGCGTTCCTTTATCTAAAAGCATGATCACCTATATTTGCAAAGGAGATAGAGGAAATGAGACAAGTTCGCTACGCTTCCGCCGTAGGAAGTCTCATGTCTGTAATCTTATGCACGAGGCCCGATATCCGCTGTGCGGTGGCATAGTAGCTAGATATCGATCTAACCTCGGACAAGCTCATTGGGCTGCGATAAAGCATATACTCAAGTACACGAAAGGACTCGAGATTATAGGCTGGTTTACCATGCGAGATAGTCTAATGCCTTTGGGTTATCTGAGACTCGGATCTCCAGTCGACCGTGATGAGAAAAAGTCGACCTCGGGCTATGTGTTTACCTTCGGGAGGTGGGCCGTATCTGGCGTGAGTGCAAAGCGGCGATGCGTTGCGGACTCTACCATGGAAGCCGAATGTAGCCGCTTGGGAGGCTTCTAAGGGAGGCTGTATGGTTCGAGAACTATCTCGTGGATCTAGATGTGGTACCGTTTGCCCAAGTATCATAGTTTCTTGTGATAACTCAGTGCGATGTGCAAACTCGAAGGAACCACGGACCCACAAAGCGACTAAACACATAGAGAGAAAGTACCATGTCATACGAAATCGTTAGGCGAGGTGGCGTCTTGATTGAAAAGATTGATCTGACGGAAAATCTAGCGGATCCATTCACGAGAGCCCCTTGCAAAAAGTCTACGATGGACACGTTAGAGGACTTGGATTGCGCTTGATG